>CM062808.1:897910763-898180763 GCA_031772625.1 Pinus tabuliformis
TCTTGCTCAGCCTTGCCCCCCTATTCCTCTTGCTGGGTATGGTCTTGATCTTCTATTGTTTGTCATAATCCCTTATATCAGTCACTTGTTATTAAAGGCATGTTTCTATCTTTGAGTTGGGGTTTGGGCTCTCTTGTTATTTACTGATCTGGTTATAGGATTGTGTGATTTTGGTTTGTTGTTATGATTATCGACTGCATGTATTGGTCTGATATTTTTTGTCCAAAGTTCTTCTATTACCTTTAGTCCTCAAATTGTATCTTAGCCTCTTTTGGACTCTTTGGCTTGAGCCATGATTTTTTCCTCTAGAATCTCACTTTTAGATCTGTTTTGTTGTTACAATTGTTCTAGGTCCAATCCACTCTTATTGACAGGACTATTGTCATGTTAATTCATCATTGTTTCTTTTGTTGAGTAAATTTTCTCGTTCTTTAGGTTTAGTTTGGTCCCATGTTTGGTGGTATTGTGATCGGTTGTGCATTTGTCATCTAAAAAATTCTCTTGAGTGTGTTTTAATTTATTGCTTTTGTAGCACCCTTATTTGATCTTGTTTAGGCCTCTCTGCCTTAGGGTCAGGTTTGTGACCTTGTAGAACTAAACTTGGTTAGGCCATTGTACTAAACCCTAGTTAATGACATTTCCATCCCTTTTCAATTTTGCTTTCGATTTGATTGCTTTCAGAGTGTTTTTTTAATTGGCACTTTGTTTTCTTAGCTGTGACGCTTTTGGAGTGCTTTGCGTTCTTGATTGGAAGTATTTTCCTTCGTTTTTTCAATCATTTGGTTTTCCTTCTTGGTTTGTTTTGGGTCATTAATTCACAAAATTTGGGATAATTTGCATTTAAGAAGATTTAGTGAAGAGGTGCATCATAATAGGCATTGGTGTGTTAGAAGGCTCTTACCCTCCTGTAGTTAGCATTCATCGAAGTAAAAATTGAAAATTTCATATAGCTGCATTAGGGTGACTAACTAAGAGTCATTCACACCATCTTAGTTTCACGCCGCATCCCACTTGTGTAAACAACAACCACTAAAATCAATGTGATAATAAAATTAACTAGATTTGTCTTTTACTTTCACTGGTAGTACACCAACACTAGCTTAGGCTAGGGTCTTGGAGATAGGAGTGTGAGTTAGATGCTACAGGACTTGAAAATAAACTTAATAGGAGTTAAATCCATTTGTAGTAGTGCGGTCTAGGAAGCCTTCTCACAAGAGGGTTCAGCACGAGGTCACACTTGGGCTAGGCAGGGGTGACAACTCATTTCACTTAGTTTGGGTGGTGCGATATAGAAAATCTCCATGCATACAAATAATGCCATTATCACTTGGGGACCACTTGGGAGGCAATTATTTAGGGGGTTTCGGTCTTAGCTCCTTTTTTGGGTTAAGTTTCCTACCCTTGCGTGTAGATTTTTCCTGCAACTGTCCCCCCAGGTTGTGTTATTGTACGTGGTGACCATGATGGACTATCTTCTTAGGGATCATACATAAGTGCAGGGTCGAGGTCGTCTTTCTATACCTAGGATAGATATTAGTCATACTCTCTTAGTCCTCTCGAAGGGTGCCCACGACTAATAAGGGAACTTGCACCAAGTTCACAGATAAAAGGGTTGGGAAGCAGGTCACTATTATAACTGTTCCACTAACATAATTGTATTTAAATTATAAGTTATCACCCTGGCTGAATTTGTTCATCGACGGTCATGTCATATTCATGGTTTACCTCCTAAACAAGGTGGACTTGTTACTCCTACACGAAGAGTGCCTGTCGATGCTCAAGACTTAGACCAACACATAGTTGTGGACTCTATACCTGGTCCTTCTGGTACTGATTTTGTTTCTATCGAGACTTTGGCAGATGATTCTATTGCTCCTACCAACTCACCTTTAACTAATCCATTGGGACCTAAGTTATTGAGGGTGAACCCTGATGGTCCACACGAGCCTACACATACCTGCCTTTGTCCGTACTTTACCCTATGGCAGAGTCTGTTATTTTCTTACCTTCTGCATCACAAGGTTTAGCTGCCATGACATCATTGCCACCTCTTGGCATGGCTATAGCTACTTATCTGTCCACACCTCTCACTTCTTCTTGGGGCATTCCACCGGTTTCTTTTATGACTCCTACAAATTTCTCGAATGTTTCCATGTCCACACCATCTTCTATGCTGACCAAATTGTTGGAAATAATACTGAAGGGGGGGGGGGGGGGGGTGAACTAGTATTAGCAATTTAACAATTTTTCATTTCCATAAACAAATTGATATACGCTACTTCTGTTAATTAAACCTGCGTATATACGCAATTGTGTTTAGAGAAAATCGCGTATATCTTGCAGACTTCTAATTTAGTTTGCTGATCTTAATCTATGTATTAGAACCATAAAACAGTAATCAAGTGCAGTAAACAGTACAAGAAATCACACACATGAACACAAGATATAAGGTGGAAACCCAATGTGGGTGAAAACCACCTGTTGCAATTCATCTCTATCTTATTTTAATAAGAAACTTCTTTTTACAATATTTCTATACTGGTGCAGTCTTATACCAGTATGCAGGTTTCTACCCGCAGAAGGCTACAACCTTCTCTCGTTCTCCAGCTTCTCCTGGAAGGGAACTACAACCCCCTTAGCTCTGGTACTACATGATGTACTAGTACAAAGGTGCTGACCTACAGAAGGCTACAACCTTCTCTTTTCTTCCATGGACCACGTTTCATAAATTTTCAAGCTGGATCCATCAATAACATCAACCAAACATCAAATATATCTCATCAACCAATCTCCTTTGCACCAACCAAAAAGTAAATCAAACAATCACTTCTCTGAATGATGTAGCCAGAATACAGTAACAGTAACCAGAAACCAATCCTGAACCCAAAACACTACAACAATAAACAGAAGTAGCTAAAACATATTTTATGAGACGTACGCTACTTCAATATGTAGAACCTGTGTGCATACGCTATTATATTAAGGCAAACTACGTATACACCGTTTTGAATTACCGAACTAGCGTGTATACGCGCCTTGGCTATGCTGAACCTGTGTATAGATCTATAAAAGATAATTTACCCTTTTCAACTATTCAGACATCAGTTATACCTAGATCATGAGATTTATAGATCAAGTCAGGCGCCAAATATAACATATCAAAATCACACAAAGATACTTCTCTTCAAGCTTTAAGATCTTGACCCATCAATAGAACTTATCCTTCTTCTAGCACTCAGGTTCCTCCTTGATTCAGATCTAGCTATGCACCATAACCCAATGATTGGTATTCTAGATCTTGCTCTTCATTAGATATTCAATCCTTGAGTGTCCTTGCCTAATGATCTCCTTCCCCTTTTATAGTCTTAGGCCTTACTCAATACCATGGTCCAAAACCACTTAGAACCAATACCTGTGTCCAAATACCTAGGTTCAACACTTCGGACGAGATACCATGGTCCAAAACCATAGGTCCAAATACCAAGGACCAAAAACCAAGTTTTTCAAACTATACATGCTTTTCTGTGCATGAAAGTGCGTGTATATGCATATGCACCTTTTGGTCTATGAATCCGTGTGTATACGCGGCTTGGTCAACAGAAAAATGCGTGTACCTCCTTTTCCTTTATTCTAAGAGCCTGTGAGCCTGAACTGTCATCTGAGTGATTTGCTGAGTGAGTTTCCATCAAGGACAATACCTGTACCATAGTGCCAAGCCTGTGGCATAATGCTAACAATATCCCCCTTTGGACTTGATGGCAACCCCAAGTCACTCTCCCCGTTTGTCATCAAGGGCAAAGGGTTATGCTCCCCATGAGTAGATGCTGAAATCTCTGCTCTGCTGTGCTGTCCATGCTCCCCCTGACTGTAGGTAGTGTCTGTAAAAAGATACATTATAAATGACCTTCCTATCACCATAGAATCATACATACATCCATCTCCCAAATAAATGGGGATATACCATAATTGACTCATTTACCCAACCAAGTGGGGATATACCAAAATTTATACATGATAAAATAAGAATATTACATAATCCATCCCAGGCATGGTGTGGAAACAAAATAGGTCATTACATGACCTTGATAATAAAAAAAATACATGACATAGATACCAAATATCTAAGACAAGACTATGATAGTCATCAGAAACTATCATTAGCAGCTTCTGTCAATCACCATTCGGACCATCAACCATGATCTCCCTCTCCACCTGAATCAAAAACAACTATGAAGTTGTACCAAGATCTTCTAAGATAATGGCAACAAAGCATTATTAGAAGTATATGCTCCCCTGAACCTTTGCCAAATGGTCTTTGTTAGACCCATATTAGACTCTTTTCATCCTGAGTCTGGCCCACTATCTTTCTACAAACCAACATATACGCAACTGTATCCATAGAAACCGGTGTATGTACGCAGATGCTCTTCATGAAACTCACGTACAACCAATTTTCTCTGAAACAGATAAGTGTCAACGACAAGATGATGCATCAACTACTCCTAGCTTCTGTCTGAGGTATTCAAATGTCTCCCTGGGTAGTGGTTTGGTGAATATATCAGCAACTTGTTCCTTGGAGGGAACATACTCCAATTTGACCTTTTGTTCAAGAACTTATTCCCAGAGAAAATGATATTTGATTGGTACGTTCTTGGTCTTTGAATGCATGACTGGATTCTTTGAAATATTGATTGCACTTGTATTATCACATAAAATGGAGATAGGTGGAGTACAAGTGATTTGAATGTCTTGCAATGTTTGCATCATCCAAAGGAGTTGTGTGCAACAAGATGCAACAACCACATATTCTGCTTCAGCTGTAGATAATGCAATTGAACTTTGTTTCTCGCTGAACCAAGATACTAATCTGGAATGCATAAATAATGCACCACCACTAGTGATTTTTTCTGTCATCCATGCTTCCTCCCCAATCTGCATCTGTATATGCATGAAGTGTGAGATCTGTATCTCTAGGATACCATAAGCCATAGTTTTGTGTTCCTTGAAGATATTTGAAAATCCTTTTAACTGCCTGAAGGTGTGCTTCTTTTGGATTTGCCTGGAATCTTCCAACTATTCCCACTGCATGCATGATGTCTGGTTAGCTACCTGTCTGATAGAGCAGACTACCAATCATGGATCTATAGGTTGGTTGATATACTGCTGCTGATTCATCATTTGCGCTGAGGTTGCATCCTGTTACCATAGGGGTACATACTGATTTCGAATATTCCATGCCATATTTCTTCAAGATCTGCTTGAGGTACTTGGTTTGTGATAGAAAGATACCGTCTTTGTTTTGTTGGACTTGTAAACCAAGAAAGTATGTGAGCTCACCAAGTAGGGACATTTCAAATTCTTTCTGCATCACCAAAGAAAAGTTTTGACTCATGGCTTCTTCATTGCTACCAAAGATGATATCATCAACATACACAACAAGTATTAGCAATTTATCATTGTCAATTTTTATATATAGATTGCTATCTGCTGATCCTTTTGAAAAACCTTGTTGATGGAGGTATTTGTCTAGATGATAATACCAAGCCCTTGGAGCCTATTTAAGACCATAGAGAGCCTTTCTGAGTCTGCATACAAGTTTTGGATCATTTCCAAGGATAAATCCATCTGGTTGCTCAATATATACTTCTTCTTCTAAGTCTCCATTTAGAAAGGCAGATTTCACATCCATTTGATATACTTTGAACGTCTGAAAGCTAGAAATAGCAAGGAACATTCTTATGGCTTCAAGTCTAGCAATCGGTGCAAAAGTTTCTTCAAAATCTATACCTTCTTGTTGAGCATACCCTTTACAAACAAGTCTTGCCTTGTTTCTAATAACATCTCCATTTTCATTCAACTTGTTTTTGAATATTCATTTGGTTCCTATGACATTCTTATCATTAGGTCTAGGAACCAATTCCCAAGTGTTATTCTTTTCAATCTGCTCAAGTTCTTCATTCATGGCCTTGACCCAATATTCATCTTTGCATGCTTCATGAACATTTTGTGGTTCAATTAAGGAAAGCAATGATAGATAGCTTGAAGCTTCTGTAATAGGTTTTCTTGTCTATACACTTGCCTCTTTCTGTCCCAAAATTTGAGTCTCTGGATAATTTTTATGAACATATCTAGATGGAGTCTTTTCTTCTACCGTTATCTGATCTTCTGGTCCTTCATTTGTTTCTTCTTCTTCAGCATTAGTCTGATTTGATGTAAAAGGATAATCCTCATCTTCTTCCCACTCTTCATTTTTTACCTGCTTTGAATTTTTTCCTGCTTCATCAACCACAACATCAATACTTTCAACAATTTTCCCTAGTCTTTTGTTATAGCAATTGTATCCTTTACTTCAGGAAGAGTAACCAAGGAGAATTCCTTCATCTGCTCTAGGTTCAAACTTGCCAAGTTTTTCATCACTCATTTTGATGTAACATTTAATTCCAAAGACTTTGAAGTATTTAACAGTAGGAGTCTTACCATACCAAAGTTCATGAGGAGTTTGAGTGCTGTTTACCCGAACATTTGTTTTGTTGAGAGTAGTGACAGCAACAAATGTAGCTTCACCCCAAAAGGTTGCAGGAGTTCCAGACTCATCAAACATAGCACGAGCCATTTGTTGAACCATTATTTTCAACCTTTCCACCACTCCATTTTGCTGAGGAGTCCTTGCAGTAGAGAATTCCCTTCTTATTCCATGTTCTTCACAAAAGTAAAAAAATTCATCCGAGGTAAATTCCCTTCCTCGATCAGACATGAGGCATTTGATTCTGCGATCTGATTCATTTTCAACCAAGGCTTTGACAGCTTTGAAATTTTCGAAAGCTTCATCTTTATGCTTCAGAAGTCCTATCCAACACATCCTGGAAAAGTCGTCAATGAACAATACAAAGTATTCTTCTCCACGAGGTGACTTTTTCCTTGATGGACCACATAAATTAGTATGGACAAGTTCAAGTGGCTTACTAGCTAATCCTTCCTTCTTAGGGAAATGTGTTCTGGTTTGCTTACCAAACTGACATGATTTGCATATTGCATTGTCTAGAATTCTGATGTCAGGAAGATCGCGAAAAACCTAATATTTGCATGTTTTCCTTATTTGAGGGAAGCTTAGATGCCCCAATCTTCTGTGCCATAGCCAGTGTTCATCATTTTTGCTTAGATAGCATTGTTGTTGTCCTCCCTTGAGTATGTATAAATTATTTGGAGTTCTTATGTCTTTGATCACTGTTTCTCCTGTATCAAGCTCACAAACAGTACATCCATTTGATCGAAATACTACCTCATTTCCTTGATCACACATTTGACTAGCACTCAATAGATTATGCTTTAAGCCATCAACATACATAACATTTCCAGCTTTGACCTTTTCTTTTAAAAGAACAGAGCCTTTACCTTTTATGAGTGCAGAGATGTCATTTTCAAATGAGACCTTCCTTTCCTTTTCTAAGGCACTATATCACTGAAGTTTTTATTTATCACCTGTCATATGTTTCAAGCATCCATTGTCGATGTACCACTAATTTTCTTGTCCTTCCGCATATAAGGCTATACCACATCTTTCTGGTTGCGGTTCTTTCTTTCTCCATGTTTTGGGACCCAATGAAGCTTGCTCCTTCTGAGATGTTTGCCAAAACTTACTCCTGCATTCAGAATCTTCATGACCGAAGTTGTTACAAATAGAGCATTCTATTTCATTTTTAAGAGAAAAAAAGTTATTGTAGGTCCTCTTCATGATCCCAGTCACACTCCTTTGATTTCATGCTTCTCTAGTCATGATGGTCTTGTAAGCAACACATTGAGCAGCTTTGTGTCCAAAGTTATGACATGAGAAACATTGGCCATTAAAGAAATTCCTGCGATTATCAAATCTACCAACCAGGTGATTGTAGTTTCCATTGACATTCATTCTTGAGGAAAATTGAGAATGATTTACCTGCGGTTGGTTGTAGCTTCTATTCATCCTTGAAGTAGATTGACCCCATTTACCTGGTGATCTGCTTTATGCCTTTGCTGACGATTGTCAACCTGTTCACTTCTCCTTGCTACATCAAGATAACTTTTGGAGGTGGATGGCTTCTATGCTTGAGATGCTTCTTTAGTATATCCACGACCTGTCTTGATTAGAGGAGAACGCTGCACTTTGATAATCTCATCTAAAGTTTCAGATCCTTTAGAAAATCTAAGATTAAGAGCTTTTGTTTTCTCAATATCTTTTCTAAGTCCCACAATTTCACATTCTAACTTTTCATTGTGTTTTTCCCTTTCAGCAAGTTGGAATGTCATAGTATCTATAATCATACTCTTTTATTCTAAACAAATTTTAAGTTTAGAAATTTCTTCATAGAGACCATCTTCATCTATAGCATCCAGGAAATCATCATCTTCAAAAGCCATCAAAAGTCCATCGCTGTCTTCATGTGTATAATAGCTCTTCTTACTTACGTTATGTTTTCTGTTCCATTTAACTGGTTCTTTACATTTATCAAGCTTATCTTTATGAGGACATTTGGCTGCATAGTGATCAACTCTTCCACAAAGCATTTGAAAGGTAGTTTACCTCTGAATCTTCCAGAACCCTGTTGAAGGTTCTTGACAAAGTTTGATTCTTCCTCTCCTTCTGATGTATGTCTTGACTCATTGTATTCTCCTTTTCTTGAAGCTTTGAATGCAGCTTCTCTCACGTCTGATGGACCCCCTTTTCTCATTTCGAAAGTAGTTAGGATTTTGTGCAACTATGACATGGTAATATTCTGAAGATTCTGCTTTTCTTCTATGGCAAAAACTTTTGATTCAAACTTAGAAGACAAAGATCTTAGAACCTTTTCAACTAAAGTAACTTCTTTTATTTCTTCACCCAAGCTTTTCATGTGATTAACAATCTCATCTATACGTAAGAAATAATTAGCCACACTTTCATCATTGTGCATTCTGAGAGTTTCATATTGAATTTTGAGAGATTGTAGTTTTGCACGTTTTACTTGATCGTCTCCTTCATAGCTTAGAATGATCTTGTCCCATATTTCTTTGGTGGTTTTGAGCTGCATAACCTTGACGAATTCTGATTGAGATAGACTCCCTAATAGAGTATTGACAGCCTTTGCATTTGTTTCATACTGCTTTTTGCCAACCCTATCTGTAAGAGTTTTTGATGGAAATGTGTATCCTCCTTCCACGATATCCCAAACTTTTGTACCAAGAGATTGAAGATAGGCTGTGGTTCTTACCTTCCAATAGACAAAGTTTCTCCCATCAAAGATTGGTGGCCTGATGGATGCCTCTTTTTCGTAGTTGCTCATGATGATAGATCTTCCTTCAAGCGATCAAGCTTCTTCTGAAGGACCTGCTCTGATACCAATTGTTGGAAATAATACTGAGAGGGGGGGGGGGTGTGAATCAGTATTATCAATTTAACAATTTTTAATTTCCATAAACAAATTGATATACACTACTTCTGTTAATTAAACCTGCATATATACACAACCGTGTTTAGAGAAAACCGCATATATGTTGCAGACTTCTAATTTAGTTAGTTGATCTTAATCTGTGTATTAGAACCATAAAACAGTAATCAAGTGCAATAAACAATACGAGAAATCACACACATGAACACAAGATATAAGGTGGAAACCCAATGTGGGTGAAAACCACCTACTGTAATTCGTCTCTATCTTCTTTTAATAAGAAACTTCTTTTTACAATACTGGTGCAGTCTTATACCAGTACGCAGGTTTCTACCTGCAGAAGGCTACAACCTTCTCTTGTTCTCCAGCTTCTTCTGGAAGGGAACTACAACCCCCTTAACTCTTGTACTAGCTGATGTACTAGTACATAGGTGCTGACCTACAGAAAGCTAAAACCTTCTCTTCTCTTCAAGGGACCACGTTTCATAAATTTTCATACTGGATCCATCAATAACATCAACCAAACATCAAATATATCTACATCAACCAATCTCCTTTTCACCAACCAAAAAGTAAATCAAACAATCACTTCTTTGAATGATGTAGCCAGAATACAATAACAGTAACCAGAAACAATCCTCAACCCAGAACACTGCAGCAATAAACAAAAGTAGCTAACACATATTTTATGAGACGTACACTACTTCAATATGTAGAACCTGTGTGCATACACTGTTATATTAAGGCAAACCTATGTATATGCAATTTTGAATTACCGAACCAGCGTGTATATGCGCCTTTGCTATGCTGAACCTACGTACAGATCTATAAAAGATAATTTACCCTTTCAACTATTCAAACATCAGTTATACACAGATCATCAAATTTATAGATCAAGTCATGTGCCAAATATAACAGATCAAAATCACACAAAGATACTTCTCTTCAAGCCTTAAGATCCTGACCCATCAATAGAAATTATCCTTCTTCTAGCGCTGAGGTTCCTCCTTGATTTAGATCCAACTATGCACCATAACCCAATGACCGGTATTCTAGATCTTGCTTTTCATTAGATATTCAATCCTTGAGTGTCCTTACCTAATGATCTCCTTCCCCTTTTATAGTCTTAGGCCTTACTCAATACCATGGTCCAAAACCACTTAGAACCAATCCCCGGGTTCAACACTTCGAATGAGATATCATGGTCCAAAACCATAGGTCCAAATACCAAGGACCAAAAACCAAGTTTTCCAAACTGTATGCGCTTTTCTGTGCATGTATATGAATGCACGCCTTTTGGTCTGTGAATCCGCGTGTATACGCAACTTGGTCAATGGAAAACTGTGTATACCTCCTTTTCCTTTATTCTGAGAGCCTGTGAGCCTAAACTGTCATTTGAGTGATTTTCCGAGTGAGTTGCCATCAAGGACAATACCTGTGCCATAGTGCCAAGCTTGTGTCATAATGCCAACACAAATTGCCTCAGCCTAGTCATCGGTAGGTTCAGGAATATTTGCACCGAATTTTTCCCAACAAACTATTCCTATCCCTCAGTTTGGCATGGTCAATTCTAGTAATATGTGGGGGGGGGGATCACCAGTTGTTCCTAGTCAGCCTGGGGAAAACACTGCTTCTAGTATGTCACAAGCTTGGTATAGTTCACTTTTTGGAGGGGTGCCACCTACTAGTACTTTTACTGGGGGCTAGTTTACATGGGGGAAACCCCGTTGCCATTACCGTTTATCACATGGTTTATCCCCCTTATGTTAGTCTTATTGCACAGAGTGGTCCCTTTTGTATCCTTGGGTACAACCCCACCAAGAGCCATGATTTTGGGGTCCTTTGCTCTTTGGTGTTACTTACCCCTAGGGGCAGCATCCATTTACCAGTCATGCTGGCCCTCAACAGTCCTATGCTGGGGAAAATCCTTTTCTTCACCAATAGGTGCATCATTCCACTCCTTATATGGGGGGACCACATGGTTGATCAAGGGCTTCTCCTACCTATGACCCATTTAGTCAGCTTCAAAATCCTTTTTTATCTTCTCTTGATTTACTGGATTTGGAAAAATTGACTAATGACCCCATCTGTCATGATCCCTGGTGGCCACCCATGCCTGCCAAATTACCATATGATATTCCCAAGTTTGAAGGAAATCCTGGGGAGAATCCATCCACGCATATTACCACTTATCATTTGTGGTGTTCATCCAATTCTTTGGTGGATGATTCTATTAAGCTTCACTTATTCCAACGTACATTGACTGGGGATGTCGCAAAGTGGTATATCGAGTTAGATATTGCATCCTACGGTGACTTTGCCTCCCTTGCTCAAACTTTCTTGACACACTTCCAGTTGCCCACTTGGTATGTGTTCTAGCGGCTGCAACACCCTCCAAAATTTTGGCCTGCATCCAATTTCAGAGCCTCCTTTGAGAGTTTTACTTGATGACTGCATGCACTTGGGTTCACTCTGTGAGCTTGTGTGAGTCTTCACTCCCACCTTGCTTGATCATTCCACCGACAGATTTTTCATGTTGATGTCAATTTCATGCTTGCGACCATGTTCTGGTCATACACAAGGTCCCCGCTTCGTGTGTACATGTTATTTTTGCTATGTAAACATCTGCCACATTCACACACGGAGTCATATACACTGTCGCGCAAGCGTCGTCACAGTCGACCAACGATCAATCACAAGCGTCGTGCTTGTCGCTGACACTGTCGATCAGTCATGTTGAGCATATGTGTCTGGATGGTTTGAGTCGTCTCGTCGTAAAGTCATGTAAGTGTGTGTTTGCAAGATCACTATGCACCTTTTCACTCGTTCACACACCTAGTCATTTTGTTGAAGTTCTGACGACCAGATTCCCCTCTGACATCCAGACCTTCACTCTGCTACCGACTCAATCAACTGTCACCCAGAAAAACACAGAAGAACCAAGAAATCCATTTCAAGTTGCACTACCTGCAAGCAGATCAATCAACCTTCATGCTGGTCAACCGGAGAGTTTGACCCAAGAGTCACCCCGAGACTGACTCCCCTAAAAAATTACATAGGGGCTGTAGACCTTGCCCACTCCACCGACTAAGAAAATTTCACAAATAGGCTAGATAGATACCTAGTGCCCATCCTTGTCTTCCTTAGAAAATTGTGCAGTTTTTCTAGCCAGTCCACTAGTTAGTCGACCTGCTGCTCACCTACAAAACTGCGCAGTTTTCATGAGCAAGCCCTCTGTTGCCCAACAGTTTGCTCAGCTCAGAAACTGCATAGAGGTGATCAATAGGCCAACCTCCCAGCATCAATGCAATTTTCCCCGCTAGCAGCTCCCAATAGCTGACTGCCAGTTCCCTCTAGGAATTGTGCAGTTTTTGTTGCCAATGTCTCGGCAGTTGACTGCCAGTTCCCTCCAGGAATTGCGCAGTTTTGGCGGCCAGGATCCCATTGCCCACTCCTTCCAAAAATTGTGCAGATTTTTTTTGCCCAACCTTCCTGCAGCTCATAATGCTCCTCTCAAAAACTGCACAGTTTTTTCCTCCAGTTGAGCCAGACCCCGCGGACAGTCACTTCCAATCCATATTTCCCATTTCCATCACATAGTGAATTCTGCACGGGTTTCACCAGTAGTGTTCAGAGCCTCCATCTCAGCTCACAACTCGTAACCTTGCCTCCTCTCTCAGTCATCTGCATCCAAAACGATCATGCATAATTGTAGACTGGGAGGTTTATGGATTTGATGTCATCTCATCATGAGTGACTGCAGATACATGTACACAAACAAACATTATGCGATGAAGGATGGGATGAACAAATGGAGTACATGCAGAAGGAAATTTTCACCAATGAACTAACAAATGATTCATGCAAAGAGATGTGCTCGTGAATGGACAATCATGCAAAGATATGTTCACAAACAGACGGACGAACGAACATGCAAGGATGTGTTCACAGACAGATGAATGGACAAGCATGCACTTTTCGTGAACGGGAAAACCTATCAATCATGCCAACATGCAAGAAAGGAGAAACACGCAAATGCAACATCAAGCGAACCCAACAACCATCGATGACTCCACGTACTTTTCGATGCGAAGGTAAAGTTGTGACACACCATGAGGACATCCATCACCCAACAATACTACAGTTTGACATGCACACCAACAACAACACGAATGTACCAACATTGTCATGTCATCCACATCTCTACTGTGCGCCATACTGTTAATCAATGTAATATAACATGGAAGTCCAAGAGACCCGCTTGTCATATTAAGAGTCATGTAAAGTCGAAAGGTCATGGAATTCAAACGGTCGTGAGGAATGTCGAACAACCACAAGGTCTAGTTTCACCCTTGGCTATAAATACTCCCTCATTTGTACATGCAAAGGACTTTTCACCTCGACTCCTCCAGCATAACTTTGAGAGTCTGTAATCTTTTCTTTGAGGAGTAAGTAGTGGCTCCAACGCCCCACCCACATGGTTAGTGATGTATGGTGTAACGATGTGTCTTGGAACTTTCGCTTAATTTAGAAGCCTGCTAACAGGCCAACATGTTTTCACACATGTATTGTAATATTTGTAAGACTGATCCTGAACACTTGTAATGCATGTTGCTTTAACTTGTGTTTAACACTTGAACTCATCCAATTGTTGTAATACATATATATTAATGAAAATGTGTTGTATGAGTTGTTAACATTGTCTTCCTCATATTGGTTTCTTCCTCGAACATCAAACAAACCTTTCACGTAAAATTTCTATAAGAACTGTCACACTCGCGTGGACTCCTCTGCTGCGTGTTGTACGTGTTATCTTTCCTTGTGTGTTGTGATTGCCGCATTCGTGTGGACTGCTCTTCCAGAAGCTGTGAACGTATTGTTGTGTTGTGTGTTCCTAACAGAGTTGGAGCTTCCTCCCATTCGACTTGGGACTCACTCCCACCCTCTCCCTCTACCGTGAAAGAACCATTGACACAAGTACACTAGCAATCACTAGGCATGCGAACCTCACTACTTGAAGACAAAGAAGACCACTCTCCTATGCTGACAAGAAAGAACTAAGGAAAATATTTAAGATAATGAAAACCAGTCCATCATACCAGATGGGACTCCCACACCAAATTGTGTGAGGTCTAGTTGGGACTTCATACTGGGGTGAGCCCCTGAATGTTGGCAGGTCTAGCACCATCAAAATTTTTGGCGCTAGAAGGAGGGTTGCTAATTGTATATGGCTGAACGTCCTCTCACACTCACTCATCAACCATCTAGTCAAGGTAGTAGCTCACACTCCCTCTCACCTACACTCGACTCTGTAGTTGGTTACTTCTCACCTCCCAGGACTGAACACGAAATTTCGTATCATAACCTTCGATCCATCCATCCCATCACCCATTAGTTCATGAAAGTAGATAGAATGATCCCAGGCATACAAAATCTTCTATACACATCAAGGAAGCCAAAATCCACTCCCACAGGGGTTGTTTTATCGTCAGTGGAAGAAGAAATTCTTGCCACACTTGAAGGTCTGGTAGAAGCTATTGAAGACGGAGAGGAACCTTTGATATTTCAACAAGGAGAACGAGACACCCTTGTGATCTTGGGATCAGACTCCAGTACATGAGGTGGAGGGGAAGGCAATAGAGGAGGTGGAGGCAGAGACAAACCAACAGACTCAGAGCCAGAACCATTAGATTCTGAAGAAGAGGAGGAGGAAGAAGAAGAAGAAGAGATGGATGACCAAAATCTAGAATGGATGACTCAGGGACCATTGGCTCTCTCGGGTGCTTTGCACAAGATGCCAAAGCGAGTGGAGAGAATGAACATCAAGTTCAACCTTGACAGCACAGTGAAGGCAGAAGACCATTTGGACAACTTCTACCTGCAGTTGCAGACCCTTGAGGTACGGTATGGCGACGTAGCATGTAGATTGTTTCCATGTACCTTGGATGGTCACACAACTGCATGGTATCATAGCCTTCCACCAAAATCCATACAGAACTGGGGTGCATTCAAATGCATGTTTCTTGAAAAGTTTGTTGATGACAAGACCCCAACTATGTTACTCAAAGAATTGGGAAGCCTGAAGATGGAGGGGAAAGAAAAGGTAAAATATTTCAATCAGAGGTTTACATGCATATTGAACAAGTTTGCAGTGGACACCAAACCTCATGAATCCATCACTGTTGATTACTACACGTCTACTTTGCTAACCAACGTTGTGCAGTTCGTTAAGCGAGTTGTGAAACCAACACTATTGGAAAATTGCGAAGAGGCGATTGCTGTTGAGAAAGACCTACACGTGATTGGAGTCATCAAGGATGATGAACCAACAAAGGACTCCAAAGACATGAGAAGAAAGTCCCAGGTGATGGCGAGCAAAGGTAGAGACAAGGAAGCGAATGATATTGAAACCCTAACTCGCCTCGTCAAGAACTTGACAACAACAGTGTACGATCTAAAACAACAGAAAACAGACACATCTGCAAGTATCCATCTGCATAGACAAAGACAAGGAATCAGTTCATCAGGTAGCAACTAGTACATTCCCAAAACTACACAGAGCTCTATGTTCCACTTAGATCAGTGCGAAAATTTTGAGTTCTATTCATTCCACGAAGAACATCATCCTCAGAACTCCTATTCAGACTAGAAGTGAGTCTTAAGCTATGTATGTAGTCATACATTTGACGTGGAAAACAATATGCAGGAGAAGCCAGATGATAGAGATAATGACGAAGATGTTGCACCTGATGAAGCATTAAGTTTTTGGCATGTGGTGAACATGTATTAGTGCTCGTAAGCAATGTCAAAGGCAAACACTGAGAAGGAGCCCCCAAAGAAAAATGAACGTTACAATATTAGGAGTAAAGGGGCTCTCCTTACACTAGAGGAAGCACAAGAAAAAATGATACTACTGTTGAGGAAGGTTGATCCACCAGCCGCCCCAAGGCAAAAAACATAGAACAAGTCCTGGAAGACAGCGACAGATAAGAATAAATCCATGAGAAACAAACTGCAGAACACTCCGTCGGACAACACGCACACCAATCCTACTTAGACACCTCAGTGAGTCTTCCACCTCTGGACTACAACATTGTAGATGACATGAAGAAAAATTGTGCAAACATCAGTTTGTTCGAGTTAGTGAAGATCCAGAGTCAGCGAGACATCCTGCTGTTCGGATTGGGACAAACAACAACAGACAGCGCAACCTCTACCAACAAGGGAGCCAACACACCTCCCAGATCACTTTCCACTGTGCTAAACACACTCCAGATGGAAGAAGAAAACTTAGGTTGCCCTCCATTCCTGCTCTCATTTGAAGTTTTTAACTATAATGTTCACAACTACTTGGTTGATTCTGGAGCGACAACCAACATCATGACACTCTCCATTGCTAAGAAGATCAATTCACAATGGAGCAAGACATCCGTGCGGATCATCCAACTTGATCAAACATCTATACCAGCCATTGGTGAACTTCGAGATGTGATCATCCAACTATCTCATGATAGTTGAGTCCACCAATGCATCAACATAGTTGTTGTTGACATATCAAAAGCATATGGTCTACAACTCAACAAAGACTATTCCAGCAAGTTGAATGGATATTTTGCTACAGAATAGTACACATGTGGTTTCTGTACAAGGGGAAAAAACCAAATCTGGGTGTTATCCGAGAGGTATATGAAGCACAATGTCACTCCCATCAACGGTGAGAATGAATCGTTGGCCTTCGCAAAACTTATGTTTGGCAACTGCCTCTGGGAAACAACATTGGGGTGTTATCCTCCACAACCAACTCCAACCCACCAGACACGCAGTTGGGACTCCTTCCTTGCCCAATTGATGGTAATGAAACATGTACAGTATGTTTTCACTCAGGTTGTTCCCCAAAAGTTGTGAGAAAAGGGAATACGACCGAGGTAACCACAGACCAATCTTTTAGATGCAGGTCCTAGCCAATCTGCATCCAGAGAGGGCTCTCTCTTTATGATTTAGCTTGATTTTGGGGTATATTAGGCTAGTTATGAAGTACAAAGGTTTGTTTGATTTTTGGATGGTGGCATTCAATAGAACAAGGGTGCAAATATGAGAAGTTTAGTCCATTGGGCTAATGGAGTTGTGAAGGTGAACTGCTGGATATGGTTTCTTTGACAGAGGGAGGTACTACAGAGCAAGGTAATCAACCATGAAACAAATTGTAAGCTGGAATCAGGTGAAATGGGGTCAGGGGGTGAAGGGAAACTAAGAATCCTTCATCATGTTGACAGAGGGAAAGTGGATGAATATTGCCAGGGAGCAGTTAAGAATTCCTTGGCTATATTCAAGATGTAAGAACCAGGGAAACAGGAGCAGTTAAGAATTCCTGCTTATGCTAATTCTGAAGAAAACATAAAAATAACAGAGATTGAACACAGAGTACAGTTAAGCAAGTTTTGGGTTATTCTTTTTCCCTGTTATTCAGAGTGTGAACATAGATGATATATAAAAATACAGAAACTGTAAAACATGAGTTAAAAAGACTTATTGATCCATGAAATAATTCGAGAATTCTGCAACATAGTCTTCTGCCATCAATTCCACAACCAGAGAGTTCAGCAACAAAGCATTCCAACAACCTTTTATTCAGAAGAGTTCTCAAAGTTACAACGCAGTTCCAGAATGGTATCACCAACCCCTAATACTTAGCTTGGGGAGGTATTTGTACAAAAATGTTTACAAAATATCTCAATGAGATAATATCTAGCAATAAATTCTTCTACCTACTCTACAGGAGCAGTAAATGATCTTGGGAACAGGAAGAAATAAATGCAGAGGTAAGTGATGCTGTGCTGGCCGCTCAGTTGGTGAGACGCATTGACTGTTTGCTCAGCGAGTCGGCCAGTGGATGCTTTACTGATATTCCACGCTACTGTCCTGGCTCTCTCGGGTGCTTTTGGACCATCTTTACTATGCTGTTGCTCCAGCTTGATTCTCGTCCCTTCCTGTTTTCCACTTTATGGTGCGTGACACGAACTTTTGATTTCCCAAAGATATAAAGAAATCAGAGATATGCCTACAGGATCTCTAACATGCTTTGCCACCACTGGTCATCTGGTAATTGGTGTCTACGCAGTTTTATTAGAGTTTCATCAGCATCCGTGTACCTAAAGAAAGTAGGTTGGACTGTGAAAAGATGTCTCACTTCATGCTCAATAAAAAACAGATTTTCTAAATTGTCATACAGGCTCTGTCCAGATGGGAGTGCCTTCTCTTCTGCAGAACTTGATGAGGTTGTGACTTGATTAGCCACATATGTATTCAACCTATGAACATAGTCTGCATGTGTCATCAGTCTATAGTCATTGGTTAATAAACTGGGCAGACCCTTTTCCTCCAAAGCTGCAAACTTATGTGTGAAAGCATTTATCTCCACTTGCATGTCCTGGCACTTCCTCTCCAGATTTTGTATGAAGTTCCTCATGGTCAAAACTCTTTTAATTGTTAGGATGGTGCTTGTCCTGTCCCTAATATCCAGTGCTGCCAACTCTTCCTTGGTGTGGGTGTTAAAAAATTGTATTAGCCTATTGGCCTGTTCGGGCATGTGTCCCAATAAATCCCTGGCCTTTTGAATTTCTCCTTGAGCTGCTGTTACCAAATCAATCTGCTCATGAATTATCTGTATGGATTTCCATATATCAATGAGGGATTGGCCAATGTTGGCCCACAAAATGCCCCTAATTTCTCCCAGAGGCTTGTCTAAGGAGAGGTCCTTTTCCAATGCCTTTACTTTATTCTCTAATGCTTTTACCTCCCTTGTTTTTTCTACCACAATCATTTTAGATTTGTCATAACTTATTTACAACTTGGCCAATTTCTCTTTAGCATCTTTTAATTCTGATACTTGGAGTCTCAGATCTTCCATAGAATTTATTAATTCCTCAGTGGTCATGGTAGTGCTGCTGCCTGCTACTGTTGTTGCTGAAGTACTTGGTGTTTTTGATGCCAGGATAGTAGGAGGGACTGCTGTTGTAACTGTAGGAGGAGCTTGTAACTATTGGAGCTATTTGAGATGGCTGGGAGGTCGACACTCCCTGCTTTTCCTATAGTGCTTTCTCCAATGCCTGCTCTGTTTCTGCCAATCTCTCATTCATTTTCATTAGCAGGTCCATCACATCTTCTTGTGATTTCTGCTCAACAATCTCTGTAGTTTGGGGATGCATGGTAATGGGCAGCTTGAGCTGTTTCCTGAGAGCTGCAATGTCTTCTTCCTTCTTTTTTATTAATGCTTTAATGCCTTTGGCATCCTTGGGATCATGTCCCAGCTCAATGATAATTTCTTCCAAGGACTTTATCCTGTTGTCCTTGGCTAAAGAGGAATCCTTTTCCAACTCTAATTGGGTGGATGTGCTGTTTAACGAATTCTGCAATTTTTGTGCCAACAATGCCTTGTTTTCCAATGTGGAGTAAACCATCTCTCCGGTTTGCTTATGCAATTCAATCTGGTCCATTGGATGAATGTATTTGGCCAAAACTTCCAGATTGGTCCTGATATAATCAACAGTTGACTGTGGCTGCTACATTTTGGGCTTAAAGTGACTAAGAATCATTTTTCCCTCTTGAATGTCATATGCTGACATTAGCCTTTGTTGGTTTGTGGGGGCCATTTTCAGCAAGTGATTATAAAGTTGAATTCTTACTGGCTCATTCTTTGCCTTTATTTCAGTAAATGTTCTCTTAATGTCAGAGCCTTGCCTGCTTTGTGGCTTGGCAGATGAAAATTCCACACTATGTTGTCTTCTGATCTCCTGCCTGTGTGAACTGGCTGATGTTTCTGTGACCGGGGATGTATCCTGGTTGACTACTCTTTCTTCCCTTAGACTGTCTATGGTCTCCTGAATAAACTCCTCCTCTGATAGGGGGTTCAATCTTTGCCTTTTCTCCCCTGGTTTCTCTGCAGAACCGCTGATCGGTGTGTCTTCTTTCCTGTCCCTTTTCTTGCCTCTTTCCTCATTTAGAGGAGTTTGTAGTGCAGGGATTTCTGGGGCCTTTGTCTGAGCTGGAGGAACCTGCCCTTGGCCTTGTTCCTTTGATGTAGCTGGCTGGTCTGTCATTATGTCCTGCTCTGAACCTATTACCTCTTTGCCCTTTGCTGACCCTGTGCTGGCTTTTTGTGTGGGCTACTGAGAAGTCCCGACAAAAGATGTATCACCTCCTGTGCGCTGAGGCAGCTTGAAGGATACTTGTCCAAAAGAGTCTAGGTCAAGTGTTTTTTCAAGCTCTTTCATGGCTTTTTCCAATTTTTCTTCCTCAGTAATCTCTTCAACTAATGTGCCTTCTACCCATTCTTGTTGGTTAGCATACTGTTGAATTTCCAGGATCTTGTGGTGAACATATGCTGTTAGCTTGTTTTTCACTTTTCTATAACTTATGAAATGATCAGGGTCATATGGTGCCAAATAAAAACTTTGTTTCAACTTAAGTTGCTCCCCTAAATCTTGTCAGCCTCTTCCCAGGCTTCCCTTTTATTAAAGACAAACAGGCCCAATTGATTTCTTATTTTGAGCTGTGCCTTTTTCTTAGCACTGTAGAAGTGGGTTATGTCTGCATGGATAAACTACCTGAAATACTCCAGTGCAAACAGTCTCATAGGCACAAATTTGGGTAGCTTGTAGGGGCACAGTTCACAACCATATATTCTAATTTCAGTCTGATTCTAGTATAAGTACCAGTCACCTATACTGTAGCTTTTTGAGAGCTGTAAAATTTTCTGCATTTCACCAGAGAGTCTGGCAGGAGGAGTTGTCATCAATAAAGAAGAGGCTGGATGTATGAACATGTCAATGAATTCACAATAAGTATAAGGGGAGTCACTAACATGGTGGAAGACTGAGGTCCAGAAGATTACAGACCTTCGCTCTCCTTTGAGATCCAATTTTCTAAGGGGAATTTGAAAACTATCTGGTTGATTGTACAACAACAGATGATATATGTATGATGTGTATTTAAACACTCTTTCTCTGTCCAGGCTCATGAATTGCTCATGGATCTTATCAGCTATGAAGGTGGCATAATCATATTTGATAGCAGGGGGCTGTCCTGGAGTAAACATGGACAACAAAACTAAGGTAGTCTCATCAACATACTCACTGGTTTTAAATCCCAAGATGTAGGAAACCATGTCTACAATGAATTTTCCTGCTTCAATGAACCAAGTATGTAGATAAGGAGGAGGTTGCTGGGGCTGGCAATTTGGTTTCATGAATAATTGAGCTATTCTGGTTATCTCTGAATTGGGCAGTTTGGCACCTTGGTCAAGCAAGAATCCCATGGAAAGAGGAGCCAGAGGCTGAGTTGGCTTAAAGTGTAGCATCTCATTGATGGATTCATGGGTGATATAAAAGAGGACAGTTCCAGAAGGGGTCATCACTGCCCTTTGAGTAGGCTCATAGTTGGCATGGCATTGGTGGATGAGATCAGGGAAAACATTAACTAAGGGGAGGTAGTACATGGGCATGTTGGACTCCCAAATTCCATAGACATCGGTATTGCTGCGGTAGCTATTCCTAATTTCACAAAAATCTTGGAGGTGAGGCTTGTCACCAATTAAGTCATTAATCTAGAAATCTCTGTCAGCAAGGGGCAACCATTCCAATTCTTTGTGTGGTGCATTGAGGGGCGCAATATTGAGGGCGACAGGTGCAGGAGTTTCCATGTTTGCTCACTGTGTTTTTAGCTATGGAAGTTGGGTTTTTTGCGGAAAATGGACAAAACAGGGGTGTTTGGGGTGTGTTTTTCAGAATTATAGGCGAATTTTAGCTTGCATTTGGCTTTTTAGGTAAAATTTACAGAAGAAACACAAAACTATAGGTTCGGGAAGCGGAAATGGAGTAAATACCTGGGTTTTGGAGGCGCACGAGAGCAGTTTGCATGGTAATTGACGAGTAACAGTAGGAGACTGGTCTTTTGCTGGTCGGGGTGGTGGACTGGCACGTTTTTTGAGTGATGTCAGGATGACGTAATATTTGTCGTGTAGCGGGGTACGGCGGATGACGTGGGTGAGGGGGAGCGGGGGGCGATAAATGGTATTATCCCGCACTGCTTTTGGACAAAAGCTGTTTCGGGCGGAGGGGCCACGATAGCACCGGGCGGGCGTCACGTGTTTCTTGTACAGTAACAAAACCTCCATTTTCCCGGATGCTAATCTTCAGCCATTAGAGGGGTTGCGATATCACTGTGGGCCGTTGGATGGGAAAGCCCAAATCCAATGGTTGACGCTGAAAGGAGCGGGTAGAGGGCTATGGCATGGGACCCACCTTATACAAGCGGTGTATTAACGGCTCCGGGGCTATTGTGGTTGATTGTGGGGAGGTTTAAGTGTTGATTAACCAAACGTTAATCAAACCTGATAAATGCGTGTAGGGGGAGGGTTATCCGTAAGGTTTCAGATAAACCTTGGACCCCCTTAAAAACAGTAATATATGGCTATAATTAAGCCCGGGGCGGGATATTAAATTTTTTTGGGGTTTTTATGTATTTACATAGTACGGGTATGGGGAGAACTATAAGGGTTTAATAAAATAAGGTTAATGTGTCAATATGAAGGGTATTTTTGAACAAAAAGCGCTAAGTCGTAGAGTCAAAGACTTAGGCTTAGGGAAACAAGAGGGTGTTAAATTATGAAGTTGGATAACTTATGATGATGGACCAATAGGACTTTTTACACAAGAAATGTGGCTTTGTGTTTTAAGCAAAATGTTATTTTACTTAAATATTTTCATGAAATGAAATAGTCCTAGGAGTATTGAGCAGATCTCAATATCCTTGGGGGGAGGTTAGTGAGTGATTTCTGGGAAAGGAATGAGGGGAAGTTAGACATGTATTATTTGATATGTCACCACATAGTCTCCATGGTGTTCATGATAGCAATGAGATGAATCACCTTTAAAAGACAAAATTACTCATAAACCTGCTTCTGCAACATCAAAACTACCTACCCAGCCTGTTACACCTAACATTCTTTTCTTCCTTTTTCCTTGGGTGCATTTAAACTAGCAAACCCTTACTCTCTTCTTTTCTTTTAACTGCCCTCCTATCTAAGTCTGCCCTTATTTCTTCCAGGGGCTCAGATTTAACTGTTGAGCACCTCTGCTTCTCTACC
Source organism: Pinus tabuliformis (assembly GCA_031772625.1). NCBI lineage: Eukaryota > Viridiplantae > Streptophyta > Pinopsida > Pinales > Pinaceae > Pinus > Pinus tabuliformis. The sequence goes on from CM062808.1 coordinate 897,934,308, forward strand.
TAACTACTTATCTGCCAAGCTTGAACTGTTTGGACAGATCTTATTCTCTAGTTCTAAAACAAGAAATTTACACATGGACTGGCCAAGATTAAGCTGTTTGGCCATCCATCAAGTGTGACAGAAGTCACTGATTGCACATATTGAACTTCTTTGCAAAAAATAGGATAGTAGTGGCATTTTGGGCTAGCACACTTTCCTGGTCTTTCCTTTGGGGTTCATTTTCTTTCTTTTTGACCAATTCATTCTTTTTACCCTTTGATTTTTTTATTTTTTTTTAGGGCACACCCTCTTTTTATTTTTTAATTTTTTGATTTTTTGAAAATATGGAACCTTTGCAGCATGGAAAGGATGAACATATTTGGAATTTCATTAGTCAATCATGAAATATGACCCCTATTGGTATAGGAGCATAACACAGTACATTGTACCAATAGTAACAATAGCAATAGCAATAGTAGTAACAGTAGTACAAGCGTGTCAAATGGTCCATGTACATACAAGTTGTGGACCATGTACTTTGACGGATCAAAGACACATGACGACTTAGGTTCCGGGAGTGTCTTGATCGACCTATACAACAAGAAACATCTAGTTTCAATTCGCTTGGAGTTCAAGTGCACGAACAACATTGCTAAGTATGAAGCACTCATTTTGGGCTTGCAGAAATCCATCAGCCTCAATGTGGTCACACTCAAAGTGGTAGGTGATTCAAATATAGTGGTACGCCAGGTATGTAACACCATTCACTATTTGTCACCACATCTCAAAAGTTACCAACAAGAGGTATGGAAACTAATCTCTAACTTCCAAGCATTTAACATCACTGTTGTACCACGTACGCGTAATGAAGCTACCAATGTTCTGGCAAACATGACTTCAAGAATGTCATTGATTAGGGATAGATTTACTATTGAAATTTCGTACAAACCATCTATCCTAGATAACATAACTAACTTACACATGTTTAATGATGATCAATAGATACTACATTTCATGGCCAACGTTGACGTCTTCAAAGATGTAGCGATAAATGATGATGAGCATGAGCACTCTATGTAAGCAGAAGCTAGTAACAGGAAAGGGCACCTTATCACAAAGGGTGTGGCATCATTGGAGAAGCTTTATGACTTGCAAGAACATTTTCAGGGGCCGAGGAACAACAAAACCCACAGCTCCACCATGATGCATGAACTGATAAACCTAGGAATAGAAAAAGATTTGAAGTTCGTCAATCTTGGCACATGTTGCACATAGCAAGAGTGGCAAGCCTTTGTCTTCATGTTCAAAATGTACCGAGATGTGTTCGCGTGGAAGTATGATGATCTAAAAACTTATGAAACATGGATAATCCAACACATCATTCCGATAAAGAAAGGGGTCAAGCCATATCAGCAAAAGTTGAGGAAAGTACACCCGTCACTTGAACCTCTCATATAGAAAGAGCTTACCAAGCTGTTGGATACACGAATCATATACAAAGTTCATCATTCCACGTGGGTCTCAAACCTTGTTCCTGTACACAAGAAGTCCGGTGAAATCCGCTTGTGTGTTGATTTCTGGAACGTGAACCACGCCTTTGAAAAAGACAACTACCCCGTGCCGTCTATGTACCACATTCTCCAAAAAGTATATGGGGCACAGATTTTTTCCCTACTTGACAATTTTTCAAGATACAATCAAGTTCTGGTAGCAGAATCTGACAAACTAAAGACTACCTTTCGTACCAAGTGGGGTACGTTCGCTTATAGACAAATGTTGTTTCGGCTTGTAAATGCAAAACCTTTCAGCGTGCCATGGATATCACTTTTCGTGGAATCATCAGAAAGAGCGTAGTGGTATACCTCGATGATGTGACTGTGTTCTCAAGAAGACATGAGGACCACATATGCCATCCGAAGAAAATTTTTGAGCGATCCCAGAAATATGGGATTTCTTTGAATCCAAAAAATAACATATTCACAATGTCTGAGGGGAACCTTCTCGGACACATTTTTGCCAAAAGTGGGATCAAGGTGGATCCAGATTGGGTCCAGACTATTACACAGATATCTCACCCAACAAACAAGAAAGCCATGAAATCCTTCTTGGGCAAGATAAACTTCCTCCGGAATTTCATCTCAGATTATGCGCAGATAGTTAAGCCCATGCAGGACATGATCAAGAAAGATGCAATCTAAAACCGGGGCAAGAGGGAAATGTTTGCATTCACCCATATCAAATAGGGTATTGTAGAAGTGCCTACACTCTATAGCCCAAACTTCAAGAAGGATTTCCTGCTATACACCTTCGCCTTCGATAATTCACTTGTTGTAGTACTCACTCAGAAGGACAAGATGAACAATGAATGTCACATCTCCTTCATGAGCGCAAGCATGCAGGGACTAAAACTTAACTATTGTAAATTGAAAAACAATCATATTCAATTTACAAGGTGGTGAAACACTTCAAACCCTACTTGCTGAAGAACCACTACATAGTCTACGTCCCTCACCCAGTAGTCTGCACACTGCTTGTAAAACAAGAACTGGGTGAACGACATGCGAACTGGATGACAGGCTTGCAAGAGTTTGATCTTGAAATCAAGCTAGTTCACACGATCAAAGGATGTGGGCTATGCAGACACACAACTGAAGCAGTACACGCATGAGAGAGTGAAGAAGAGCTCGCCCACTGGGAGCAGGAAGTTGAGATTAATGATATAAGATGAGAAACACCCATTGAAGAAGGAAACTCTTGGTACATAGATGTGCGACAATACCTTGAGCACGACACCATACCCTCTCACTTTTCCATCAGACAGAAGAGGGCATTGCGCCTCAAATCTTTAGCATATCAGTCGGTGCATGGAGTGCTTTATAGGAAGCACAACAACAAAGTTCTGCTTAGGTACCTGGAGGCACGTGAATCAGAGAGGGTATTAGAAGATATGCATGACGGACCCGCTGGGTGCCACTTTTTAGGAAACACTACTGCACACAAAGTTATGTGAGCTGGTTTCTACTGGCCCACATTATTCAAGGATACACACACTTATGCCCGCAAGCGCCCGGTCTGTCAGCGATGCGCCAAAATAACACGAAAGTCACCAACCCAACTGCACCCTGTGACAGAGACTGAACCATTCCAACAATGGGGCCTAGACATCATTGGGGAGATTTTCCCACATTCGTCAAAACAACACCACTACATTTTAACAACAAATTATTACTTCACGTGGTGGATAAAAGCAGTTCTGCTCAAATAAACGAATGACCAGGAGGTCATCAGCTTCCTCCAACATGACATTATCTCACGCTTCAACATTCTAGTATCACTTGGTTTTGATAATGCAATGTAATTTTCACCTTTAAATCTTTATGATTTTTCATTGCAAAATGGTATTGTGTTGAAACACTCATCCAACTACTACCCTCAAGGAAACGGTCCAGTAGAATCCACGAATAAAAACCTCATCCACATAATAAAAAATGTCGTTTTCCCTTAGCAATGCAACTGGCATATCGCTTTGATGAATGCATTATGGGCTGACCATGTAACACCTAAACCCTATCTGAATACCTCACTATACTTCCTGTTCTATGGTAAGGAATCCATCCTTCCACCTTATATCTACTTTCCTGCACTTTAGCTACCCCAAGAATCCCAAGGGAAGCCTTGCCAACTAGTTCAACATAGGATGGATACACTCCACAAGCTTCAAGAAGAAAGGATGAAAGAAAAATAAAAATTTACACTCCACTAGAATCGTATCAAGAGATGCTTCGATAAGAAGTCAGTAGGGAAAGATAACTTTGATATTGGTGACTTGGTTCTAAAATGGGATAAGTCCCATGAAGACAAAGGCAAGCATACAAAGTTTCAGTCCTTGTGGATTGGTTCATACACAATCCATGAGAAGCTTTGCCCACACACATATCATCTACAATCACTTGACGGGAAGATTGAAAACCTTCCCGTCAATGGCCAAGATCTCAACCACTACTTCCAGTAGGTCAGGCCACGATCCATTCCATGTACATACTCTGCTTGTTTCTTTTATTTTATTTGCATTGCTTAGTATCTTTGTTTTCATTTGGTTGCTTCGCTTACTATTTTTGTTTTCGTTTGTTTGAGTTTCTTAATACCTTACTATTTTTTTCCGGAAATATGTGTTGCCATCTACTACATTTTGGCTTTTAAATGAATATGTGGCTGAGATAAGAAGAGACTTGTGACACTACAGCACTTGGCCAGTCTTGTGTCTGTATTCTTTGTGCTTGGTTATAAACTTTGGCCGATGAAGTCTTGACAGAAAAAAAGAGCCATTTGCAAGGGGAGTTTTGGTCCAACCATGAACCTATGTCCACACTGGGAAGCCTCATGCTTGTACTCAGCCTTCTGTTATGTGTGTTCAAGCTCATCCAACTAGTAGAAACGAAGAAGGGGAAAATCTAAATGAGAAAACCTATGTCAGAGGTATTACATGCTTCTCTGAAGGAAAAACCTCTTCTGTTCTCAATAAGTTGGGATCCATCTTTCACCCCAAAAATAAATAAGTGCCTATGCACAGTCCTCTTAAAAAAAAATACAAAGGCAAAAGAAGAGAAAGGTTTCTTGCGTAGAGAGGCGAAGTATGTAACTCCACTGGGGTAATGACAAGGCTCAATGGCTGTGGAGAAATGCATGTGTTCCTATGCGACTCCACTGGGGTACTGTCCAGGCCTGCCGGCAGTGGAGCAACACCAGAGATGAAAACTTATACTTTGAAAATCTTCAACTCGCAAGCTAAACTACCCTTCCAAAATTTCAAAACACTGTGATCAAGCTAAACTTTTGTTTTGTTTGCCTGAGTTGGAAAAACGGTGAACCATGTTTGTCCATGGGGTAAGTGGGGAAGTCGAAGTAATCTGCACAACGATTCAATACTCCCCAAAAGACCAAGGCCCTGTGCTGACAATGAACCAAAGTAGAGAAGCTGGAGTTCTACCAGTGTGTCGCTAAATGTTGTAGCAGATGCAACACCCTCCAAAATTTTTGCCTGCATCCAACTTCAGATCCTCCTTTGAGAGTTTTACTTGATGAATGCACACGATCGGGTTCATTCCGTGATCTCATGTGAGTGTTCGCTCCCAACTTGCTTGATCATTCCATCGACAAATTTTGCATGCTGATGTCAATGTATGCTTGCGACCATGTTTTGGTCATACACAAGGTCCTCGTTTCGTGTGTACATGTTATGTTCATTGTGTAAACATCTATCGTGCTCACACACAAAGTCATATACACTGTCCTGCAAGCATTGTCACGGCCAACCAATGATCAATCATAAGTGTCGTAGTTGTCGCTCAGACCGTCGTTCAATCATGTTGAGCATATGTGTCTGGATGGTTTGAGTAGTCTCGTTGTCAAGTCATGTAAGTGTGTGTTTTCAAGATCACGTATGCACCTTTTCACTCATTTAAACACTTAGTCATTTTACTAAAGTTCTAATGACCGATTCCCCTCTAACATCCATACCTTCACCCCGCTATCAACTCGATCGACTGTCGCTCAGAACCACGTAGAAGCACCAAGCAAGCCATTTCAAGTTGTGGTGCCCGCAAGAAAATAAATCAACCTTCATGTTGGTCAACCAGAGAGTTTGACCCAACAGTCACCCCGAGACTAACTCCCCTCAAAAAGTTTGCAGAGGCTGCAGACGTTACTCGCTCCGATGACTGAGAAAATTGCACAGACAAGGCCGGATAAACACCCAGTGCCCGTTCCTATCTCCCTTAGAAAATTGTGTAGTTTTTCCATCTAGCCCACTAGCCAGCCGACTGGCTACTCACCCGGAAAACTATGCAATTTTCATGAGAAAGCCCTCAGATTCCCAGCAAATTGCTCAACTTAGAAAATTTGTAGAGGTGATCAGCAGGCCAGCTTCCCAGCATTAGTGCAGTTTTCCCTGTCAGCAGCTAACTCCCAGTTCCCTCCAGGAATTGCGGAATTTTTGTTGCTAATGTCCCGACATTTGACTGCCAGTTCCCTCTAGGAATTGTACAGTTTTGGTTGCCAGGCTCCCGCTACCTGCTCCTTCCAAAAATTGCACAGAATTTGTCTGCCCAGCCTTCCTGCAGCCTGGACTGCTCCTCTAAAAAATTGTGCAGTTTTTTCCTCCAGCTGAGCCAGACCCCACAGATAGTCATTGTTAATCCAGATTTCCCATCTCCATCACCCAGTGACTTCTACGCAATTTTCACCAGCAGTGCCTAGAGCCTCCATCCTAGCTCGCAACTCACAACCTTTTCTCCTCTCCCGATCACCTGCATCTGAAACGATCATGCATCATGGTAGACTAGGAAGTTTATGGATTTGATGTCATCTCATAATGAGTGACTGCAGATACAGATACACAAAAAAACATGGTGCGATGATGGATGGGATGAAAAAAGGGAATACATGCAGAAGGACATGTTTGCCAACAGACTAACAAATGATGCATGCAAAGAGATGTGTTCACAAACGAACAATCATGCAAAGATATGTTTGCGAATGGATGAACAGACGAACATGCAAGGATGTGTTCATGGACAGACGAACGGAAGAGCATGCACTTTTCATGAACAGGCAAACCTGTCAAGCATGCCAACATGCAAGCAAGGAGAAACGTGAAAATGCAACATGAGGAAAACCCAACAACCATCGATGAATCCACACACTTTGCCATGCAGAGGTGAAGTTGTGACACACCATGAGGACATCCATCACCCAGAAACATTGCAGTTCGACATGCACACAAACAATAACACAAATGTACCAATACTTTCATGTCGAGTCTTGTCATGAGTCATATCATCCACATCTCTATTATGGGCCATACTGTTAATAAATGTAATGTAATGTGGAAGTCCAAGAGACCCACTTGTCATATGAAGAGTCATGTAAAGTTGAAAGGTCATGGAAGTCAAACGGAGATGAGGGAAGTTGAATGGCCACAAGGGTCAGTTTCACCCTTGGCTATAAATACCCCCTCATTTGTACATGAAAAATACTTTTCACCTCATCTCCTCCGACATAGCTTTGAGAGTCTGTAATTTTTTTTTAGGAGTAAGTAGTGGCTCCAACGCTCCGCCCATGGGGTTAGTGATGTATGGTGTAACGATGTGTCTTAGAACTTTCGCTTAATTCAGAAACTTGCTAACAGTCCAACATGTTTTCACACAATGTGTATTGTAACTGTTGTAAGACTGATCTTGAACACTTGCAATGCATGTTGCTTTAACTTGTGTTTAACACTTGAACTCATTCAATTGTTGTAATACATATATATTATTGAAAATGTGTTGTATGAGTTGTCAACGTTGTCTTGCTCGTGTTGGTTTCCTCCCTGGACATCAGATAGACCTTTCACGTAAACTTGCTATAACAACTGTCACACTCGCGTAGACTCCTTTGCTGTGTGTTGTAGGTGTTATCTTTCCTTGTGTGTTGTGACTGCCGCATCCGTGTGGATTGCTCTTCTGAAAGTTGTTCACATCTTGTTGTGTTGTGTGTTCCTAACAGAGTTGCAGCTTCCTCCCATCCTACTTGGGACTCACTCCCACCCTCTCCCTCTACAGTGAGAGAACCATTGACACAAGTACACTAGCAATCACCAAGCACACAAACCTCACTAGTCTAGGACAAAGCATACCACTCTCCTGTGCTAACAAGTAAGAGCTAAGGAAAATATTTAAGATAATCGAAACCGAGCCATCATACCGGATGGGACTCCCACACCAAATGGTGTGAGGTATAGTTGGGACTTATTACCAAGGTGATCCCATGAATGTTGGCGGGTCCAACACCGTCAACAATATGGCATCGACTCTGACCTCTTGTATAATTTCAAGTAAGATGATGCCACATTAATCTCTGAACATATTCATGAGTTGCGTCATTGCAAGAAACTAGTAAGAACCAAGTTACTTGACGAGATCTTACGTAAATGGTTCATTCAATCTCTCCGACCTTAGATTGCTAAGGATGTGTCTATCTTTCAAGTTGTTACAGAGAAACAAGCTATTTTAGCTACCCAACAATTGGATCTCATCTATTTAGAATTAGGTACACTTTATGAAGTGTTGCCTAATGACCCTAGGCCTTCCGTTGAACCTCCCAAGCCTGTCCCTGGCCCACATGCCAATAGTGTGATCGGGTCCATTTACAATTCTATGAGCCAACTTGTGCCAAACTTGGGAAATTTATTGTTACATCTCAAGCCCCAACAAGTGTGTTTGGTTCTGCTAAAGCACCCCCTCTTGAGAAGTCCACCAATGTTCTCATAGTGAAGTCTAATCAACCAAAGAAAAACCAACAATTCGATGGAAAAAATACTAATAAGCGAAATAAACAAAGGAATCAAAATGCTCAGGAGTCTCAACCCAACCCTCAGAGTTAGGGAGGGGGTACCAGTGAACGTTGCCACAAAGTCAAGTTCCACTGTAAAAGTTTTCAAGGTGACCACTTTACTCACAAATGACCTTGAATGGATGAGGTCCATATGCTTCTTTCACCACCATCTACTCAATAGCCTGCTGTTTAACTCATCCATTCCCTACACAACCCCAACAATAGATGGTTGCTCAACCTTCTCGATCTCCGTAAGGGGGCAATGAGGGGTCATCTTCTCATAATTCATCCATCTTCATGTGCAAGGAAGATGTCAATGTGATTACACGAGCCAAATATTATGATGTTCCTGAGTCGAGTTCTCCCTCTAAGGATCCATCAAATCCACCTACCTCCACAGGACCTCTCACTTTTGATAAGCCTATGGAACCAGTCTATCAACCTTCCAAGGATGTTCTTTGGAAGACAAAAAGCAATCCTTCTACCAGGGCTACTCAACATTACAATATTTTCAAAGATTTGGCCTAGGCTCCTTGTGCCATGTCTGCCTTGGATGTCTTGCAAAGTTTTCCTTAGTAGTGCAAAGCCTTGTTGTCCGCCATTGGTGGAGTTGACCCGTGTGACTCTAATCTCATTTATTTTAATGTCGATAAAGCCGCTCCTTTCCTTTCCCATCATATTTATTTCTAGATTATTGTGTGTATTTTCCATCTGGAATATTCATCGCACTTTGGTGGATGAGGGCTTCCACGTGTGTTATGTTTGTATCCCGTTGGAAGGCTCTTGGCTCTCCAATGCTTGCCACATCCAACACGACTCTCCAAGATTTTGACGGACACAACTTTGTACAAAAGGGGGTTCTTCCAAAATTTTCCATCGAGTTAAGGGCAGAAACTGTCCATGTTCATGTCTAGGTTTTCGATGCCATGTTAGATTACACCGTACTCCTTGGCCATAGTTGTTTTTATGCGATGACCATAGTCATCTCATCTGTTTTCCATTTACTTTTCTTTCCTCATGAAGGAAAGATCATCACTATCGATTAACGTGAATTATACATGCCATCTGCTTAGTTTTCCACTAGTGGGAATTCTGTACCACTCATGGGAGATCATCCTTATCAACTACAAAGTATTGGAGTGGGGCTGTTCAAAACCTCATATCTTATGGGAGTTTTTCCTCAATTCCATCTTCCCATCACTCCTTCTACTTCTACCACAATTCCTATGCATATGATCACTTATGACACTTGTGGACCCCATAGACCTCTGTAACCTTGGGTGGTGTCACCTGATCTTATGGAAGTTGATTAAGCTAGTGACCCTCCTTTCCCACCTCTTTTGGAAGAGATTGTCTCCTTGGCAATCTTGTTAGTACCTCCTGATGCTAGTTAGAAATGCCATACAAATATGGAATATGATGAGGTCCATTTACCCACATGGGCTATCCCTTTGCCGGTTCCACATGGCTCCCTCGACGATAATCCTCCTCTATTAGTCAACTTGGAGATCATTGATCTATCTGTTGATGATGTTATGGAGATTATGCCTCTTCCTACCTCTAGTCTCCCCGATTTGGAACAAGCTAAGCTTGGAAACTTAAATCTTTAACCACCCAAGGGGGCATCTCCTTGGCCTTCCTTGGAAATTCCACCCATGGATCAAGTCAAGTCTTAGGATTCTACTACCAAACTTGCCCATGAATTTTCCAAATCCTTACCACCTATTGACGCGCTTCTTTTACTCCCTTTATGTCTTGATCCTCCCTTATGCCCTCGGGTTATTTTTGAGAGAACGACTATGTTAGAATGTCCCTGGCATGACCAACCTCTCTAGATTGGGAATTTTTACTTCCTTTGGCATGGCCCCATATTGGCAAGCCATATGGTCCCCTCACCCTCCATGGGTTCGCGTATAGAAACCCTTGGCCTGTGCCTAGTTGTGGGCACATTTTAGCGTGACCTATTGGACTGTGTCACACTTGTACATATGAGTGTGATGCTTTATCTCTTTTTTTTGGTGTGTTATATGGGTATTTGTGATGCCTTATTTATGACAAAAATAAAAAATTATGAAATAAAATTAAAAAAAGAACCAAAAAACATATGGTCCTATTTTTACCTCATCCATGTTTATTTCTTTCATTATATGATTAACCATGGGTCTAGTCATTCTGGATGGTTTTTACAGGATAGGGTGGCATTTTTATTGCAACGTCCATTGGACCTTAGGTATGTTTCCTCTTACTAGAATATAGAGATAGGTAATATATCACCATAACCAATGCATTATTGACCGTCAATGCCATATTTATGCCTTAGGTCCGACCCCATCAAGTTGCGAATTTAGCCACTTTCCATTATGCATGTCATCATAATCTGAATTGGATCCATGAAAATTATCAAAGTGCTATGATTGTATCAAATCACGACAGACTTCAAAAAATTGTGAATAAAGAGCTATCAGGAAGACCTATGGACAGTGGCAGTTTGTAGCCAACAAGGAACGACGAGGACCTCAGTCAAAGCACGCTGACCGAGGCCCATGGAGATCGCGCAGGATGAAAACTAGCAGTTAGGAAGTCCAGATCGGAAAACGGATGCCGTTTCTGATGTGCGATTAGCTCTAATAGCGCTTCACTGGGAAAAACCCCTCAAGAAGGCAAATCCCTGAGTGCTTGGTTGCATGGGAAGCCAGGAAACCGTAGGGAAAGCGCTAAAGCAAAAGGCGGGCCCTGTGCTCCAAAACCGACGGAATATCGGAGGCATGTTGGGTGGTAAGCGAATTTGGCAGGAGAACGAGCGATTCCATACATTGCACGACGTGTGTCCAGCAGATGAGAGAGAAAACCACCTCTCATCGCGGGCTAACGGTCGAGCAAGTCAACTGCCCGATAAGAGCGAACACCGTAGGATCTGGAGGTTCCAGATCTGACGGTGGAGATTGCACCCAATGAATGACCAGATCTGGAGGGAGAATTAAGCTGTGACATATAAAAGTCTGAAGTCCGATTTGACCGTTGAGTTGGCAGATGAATCATTACATAGCGTAACCAAAATACCAAACCATTGAGGAAGAGCTAGCGCAGTTTGTGAGAGGACAAGTGGCCACTTCCTTGCGAGACGTTACATAGTGGTGATGATGCAAAGGCAGGGAAATCCAAGCAAACAACAGCAGGCGATCCGAAGGGGTAGATGAGGAAGCAAACAATCATGAGCCATATTGGCTTTAAGCCATGAACAGACAGAGACAGAGACGAGAGAAAGTGCGAAACGAAAGCAAGCGAGCACTGTAAGGAAGGAGGAGACAGTGAGACAGAGAGACAGAACATAGAATAAGCAAGAAGCAGAAAACAGAGAACCAAGCTAACCTAAATAGTAAGGTAGCATCAAGCAGACAGAAGGCTTGAGAGGTTCGAGCAATCCCTGAGAGGATATCTATCGGGAACTGGGTACCAAATTGGACTCATCCCATTCAAGACCAGTTGAGGTCGAGACTTGGTAAAGAAGAGTCTGTGCACTCTAGTGGCTTGGGGAATCCAAGAACCACCCTACTAAGCATCATCTGTTTCAAGAGACTCAAATTGAGCTCCTCATTGTAAGAAAACTCTGCTTCAAAGACATAATAAGAAAAGGACACCACTGAAAGCTGGACCAAAGATGTAGCCCAGGAGGATTGGGTGAACTCCTTGTTAATTCATTGCGTTCTTGTGTTTGCTTACTGTGTTTCTCTTACTATTTTCCATTTTCCAGTGTTTATGCATTTTGCAATCTGATCGATCTGTTGCCAAAGATAACATAGACACACACTAGCACATGAGTCTGTAATACCTTCATTCATTAATTAATTAACTGAGATCACTCATGAGTGATTTTCAGATCAAGTGGTATCAAAGCTTAAGGCTGTTAAGGTTAGACAAGCTTGTGTTGGATTTAGCTGTTGAATGCTAACTAGATCAAAGCTAAAATTAGGAGAAGGAGAGTTGGTTGAAACTAATCCTGAAATTGGGAGAGTCTATCCTCGGAAGACAATGTCAGAGGAAGGTTCTATGGGGCCAGACCCTCAATTCATAGATAGTTTCCTAGCCATAAAGTCCATGGTAGAGGAAATGTATAGGGACTTTAGAAAACACAAAGATGAAGATTCATCAGGCTCCAAACAAGATAAAGGAGAAGATGAGTCTCACTTCCATGACCACTCAAAAGGCAAGGGGAAAGAAGAAAGCTTTCTCACACCTCCTAATAGCCCTAAACATAAAAAGAAGGCATCTTTGATTAAACTGGATGTTAAATTTGATTTACGTATATATGATAGAGAGTTGAATGCAGAAAAGCTGGACATTTGGATTAGACAAATTGATGTTTATTGCAGAGTGCAGAATATCGTTTCAGACAAGAGCAAGATTTAGCTGGCAAGCCTACACCTTGGAGGCACTGCCTTGGTTTGGTGGGAAGGTAGGACCCAAGCTGACTTGAAGAGACATGTTAAGACTATCTCTGTCTGGAGTGAATTTGTTTCTGGAATAAAAAAGTAGTTCTATCCATTGGCCTACATGTAGCAAGCCATGATGCGCTGGCAAACTCTTCGATAGTTGAAAGGGAAAAGTGTATAGGGATACACTCAAGAATTTAGAAAGAGAGCATTGATTCTAGGAATCTCATTAGACTCATCTGAGACTCTATTGAAGTACATTGGTGGTCTACACAGCTACATGAGGCACACTATCCTCATGTTTAATCCCACTAGTATAGATGAGGTATCTGTTCAAGCTACTCATCTAGAAGCTAGAGGAAAGAATGGAAGTCTAGATGTTGGGGGATCATCCCAACCCACTGCAAATAAGAATAAGGAGAAAATAAAGCAGAAATGGAAAGCAAGGAAGGCTAACACTACACAGAGAAGCAAGGCTTCATGCACTCACTGTAAAAAGGATGGGCATGATGACGAGCATTGTTGGATTCTGCATCCAGAGCTGAGACCTAAGAAGTTCAAGGGCAAGAAGAAGAAGACTGCTACAACTATTTAGAAAGATTTGGGGTCAGACTCAGGAGATGAAATAACTATTGCAGCCACAGCTATAAGAGGTAAGAATTCTGAAGCATCTAATAGTAATTCTGCACAATCTACTATTGATGAAGAAAATGAGAGAAAAAGACATGAGCTTTTCCATATTCAAGTTATTTCCAAACATCAAAAGATTGATACTTTGTTTGATAGTGGCTCATAAGTAAATTTAATTTCTGAAGCAATTGTAAAGAAGTTGGGATTAGTGACTAAACCTCACAAGAAACCATACCCATTAGGATGGTTAAATGATAAAGCACAACTACAAGTGACTAGACAATGCAAACTCAAGTTTTCTTTTGGGTCAGCATTTGTAGATGAGGTTGAGTTAGACATAATTCCTTTGGATATATGTGGAATTGTTTTAGGAAGTCCTTACTCATATGATAGAAAAACTATTTTCTATAGAGCTGAGAACAAGTATCTACTTGTTAAAGATGGAATCAAATACTTTGTAAGAGCTCATAAGCTCAAGAATAATTATACTCTCATAAACTCAGGGCAGATGAAAAGAATGATAAATTCATGCAAAAAATTCTTACTGATGGTTGTAAAGGAAAAGAAACTTGATAAAACCAATGTATTTGAGGGCTGTAATGCTAAACAGCAAGCTGATTTAGAAAAGGTTGTTTCAAAGTATGATATCTTGTTTCAAGAACCTAAAGGTCTGCCACCCAAAAAGGAAATAGTGCATGATATTATTTGCAGTAAGATGCTCCATTGCCTAACATTGGAATGTACAGGTTGTCAGCTTTAGAGAACGCAGAAATCAAGAAGCAGGTGCAAGAGTTGCTCGAGAAAGGGTTCATTAGACCTAACACATCACCATGTGGGTCACCAATACTTTTGGTGAGAAAGAAAGATGGCTCGTGGAGAATGTGCATTGATTACCGAGCACTGAATAAGATAACAATAAAAAAAATTTATCCCCTTCCTCACATAGAGGATCTGTTAGATCAATTCAAAGAAGCTGTATATTTTTCCAAGCGAGACTTGTATAGTGGATACCATCAGGTCAGAGTTGCAGAACAAGATGCATGGAATACTGCTTTCAAAACAAAGCAGGGATTATATGAGTGGCTGGTTATGCCTTTTGGCTTAACTAATGCTCCTGCTACTTTCATGAGATTAATGAATGATGTACTCAGACCTTTTCTTGATGATTTTATTATTGTGTATCTGGATGACATTCTGATATTTAGAAAAACATGGGAAGAACACTTAAAGCATGTTAAGCAGACACTAGATGTTTTGAAAAGAGAAAAACTCTATGTTAAACTCTCAAAATGTGAATTTGGCAAAAAATCTTTGAATTATTTGGGACATATAGTAGGGGGTGGTGAATTGAAGATAGATCCCTCTAAGGTGGCAGTCATTGTGAACTAGCCTAAACCCAAATCTGCTACAGAAGTTAGAAGCTTCTTAGGAGTAGCACAATATTAGAGGAAGTTCATTTCTAACTTTTCCTTAATTGCAGCTCCCTTACATGCTTTAACATGATTGAACAAGGTGTTTCAGTGGGGAGGCAAACAACAGAAAGCCTTCGACACCTTGAAAGAAAAGATTAGTACAACACCTGTACTAGCACTGCCTAATCTTCAAAGACCATTTGAGATCCAAACAGATGCCAGTGACTATTCCATGGGAGCAGTGTTGACACAACATGATAAACCCATATGTTATCATTCTGAGACATTTAATTCTGCAGTAGTTAACTATCCTACATATGATAAAGAATTGTATGCATTAGTACAAAGTGTGAAAAAGTGGAAACATTACTTAATGGGCAAAGAGAGTAATACATACTGATCATCAACCACTTCAATATCTACACTCCCAAACTAAGTTGCAACAATCAAGGCACTATAGATGGATGGGTTTTCTACAATAGTTTCATTTAGTCATCAGATATAAAAAGGGCATACATAACAAAGTTGCAGATATGTTATCTAGACCCATTATAAATGCATCTACTATACTTAAGCATAATTCTGTGTTACATGAGAGTTACATTCAACAATATGCTCAAGATATAGACTTTAAAGATGTATATGCAACTTTAAGTCAAGGCAAACGAGTAGAAGAATTGGATTATCATGTGAAGGACTGACTCTTATACCATTGTGGGAAGTTATACATTCCACAAACTGAAAGAGTAAAGATAATTCGAGAAGCTCACACTTCTCTATATCAGGTCACTTTGGGGTAGGTAAAACAGTTGCACAGTTGCAAAGATTTTATTATTGGCCAAAAACAAACGAGACAGTTTCTAGATATGTAAGAGGGTGTACTATGTGTGCTAAAAGCAAGCCCAGCAATAGAAAACTAGGCTTGTACACTCCATTACTAGTTCCTTCTCATCCTTGGGAAAGTGTTTCCTTGGATTTTTTTGGAGGATTGCCTAAATCTAGGAAAGGTCATGATTATCTATATGTTGTTGTGGATAGGTTAAGCAAAATGTGTATTTTAATACCTTGTAATAAACAGATTACAGTTGAACAAACTGCAAAACTATTCTTTCAACATGTATGGGTTCATTTTGGATTACCCACTTCCATTGTATTTGATCAAGACACCCAATTTGTGTGGAAGTTTTGGTCAAGTCCGTGGGAACTGATGGACACAAAACTAAAAAAAGCACAACTTTTCATCCACAAACTGATGGCCAGATAGAAGTAGTTAACAGGACAGTGATCCAGTTACTCAGGGGATATTGCAGCAAGCATCCTAAGATTTGGGATGAACATTTATGTTATGTGCAACATGCTTACAACAGAGCAAAACATTCTTCTACACAGAGATCTCCTTTTGAGACCTGTTTTGGTTTCACACCAAGGTCTCCTTTGGATTTTGTCTTTGGTAAAGATACCACAGTTGAGGGACACAGTGATGTGGACAGGGCAACTAGGTTCATTGAACAGATCCAAGAGATCCACCAGGCAGTACAGGAACAACTGGAAAAGAGTCAAGCCAAATACAAGGCAAGGCATGACAAGCATCAGATGGAGCATAGTTTCCAAGTTGGTGACCAAGTCTAGCTGTATATCAGCAAGGACATGATGCAAGGTGAAGGTAAAAAGCTAAAACCTATCAGGTATGGACCCTTCAAGATACTTGAGAAGATTGGTGAGAATGCTTTTCACCTTGATCTACCAGCTTACATGCACATCTACTCAGTCATAAATGTAGATTGCTTGAGATTGTCTGAACCTTCACTAATCGAAGATGCCAAAGATCTGAGTCAATTTCCTTCTATTGATGACCTATTACCTGAATATCTTAATGAATTGCAGGAAGACACAGTTCTATACAGGAAGTTGAGGATGACGCGCAGGGGAGATGTTGAGTTCCTCAGAGTTGGGCTCAAGGGTTCAAAGCCAAGTAGTGCAAAGTGGATAGAGATTGGAAAAGTGAGACAATTGTAC
The DNA here is from genome assembly GCA_031772625.1 of Pinus tabuliformis. NCBI lineage: Eukaryota > Viridiplantae > Streptophyta > Pinopsida > Pinales > Pinaceae > Pinus > Pinus tabuliformis. Next base: position 897,951,148 of record CM062808.1, read on the forward strand.
CCTCACTTAGTCGATGCTTGAAAACCAACTTTTGGTGGTCCAAAAGCTTTTTTAGTGGGAAGGCCATGATCCGAATTGTATCCATGAAAATTATCAAAGTGCTATGACTGTATCAAATTAGGACAGACTTCAAAAACTTGTGAACAAAGAGCTATCAGGAAGACCTCTGGACAGTGGCAGTTTGTAGCCAGCAAGTAACAATGAGGACCTCGGTCAAAGCACGCTGACTGAGGCCCATGGATATCGCGCATGATGCAAAATAGCAGTTAGGAAGTCGAGATAGAAAAACAGAGGCCGTTTCTGATGTTCAATTAGCGCTAATAGCGCTTCGCTGGGCAAAGCCCCTCAAGAAGGAAAAGCCCCGAGTGCTCAGTCACATGGGAAGCCATGAAACCGTAGGGAAAGCGCTAAAGCAAAAGGCGGGCCCCGCGCTCCAAAACCAGTGGAATATCGGAGGCATGTTGGGCGGTAAGCGAATGTGACAGGAGAACGAGTGATTCCATACATTGCACAATGCATGTCCAGCGGATGAGAGAGAAAACTGCCTCTCATCGTGGGATAATGGTCGAGCAAGTCAACAGTGCGATAAGAGAAAACACCGTAGGATCTAGAGGCTCCAGATCTGCCTACGGAGATTGCGCCCGATGAATGACTAGATCTGGAGGGAGAATTAAGCTGTGACATATAAAAGTCTAAAGTCTGATTTGACCACTGAGTTGGTGGATGAATCATTACACAGCGTAACCGAAATACCGAACCGTCAAGGAATAGCTAGCGCAGTTCATGAGAGGACAAGTGGCCACTTTCCTACGAGACGTTACACAGTGGCGATGACGCAAAGGCAGGGAACTCCAAGTGAATGACAGCAGGCAATCCAAAGGGGCGGAAGAGGAAGCGAACAGTCATGAGCCATATTGGCTTTAAGCCATGAATAGATAGAGATAGAGATGAGAGAGAGCGCGAAGCGAAAGTAAGCGAGCACTGTAAGGAAGAAGGAGACAGTGAGACAGAGAGACAGAACAGAGAATAAGCAAGAAGCAAAAAATAGAGAGCCGAGCTAACCTGCAGAGTAAGGTAGCATCGAGTAGACAAAAGGCTTGAGAGGTTTGAGCAATCCCCGAGAGGATATCTGTCAGGAACTGGGTACCAAATTAGACTCATCCCATTCAAGACCAGTTGAGGTCAAGACTTGGTAAGTAAGAGTCTATGCACTCTAGTGGCTTGGGGGATCCAAGAACCATCCTACTAAGCATCATATGTTTCAGGAGACTCAAATTGAGCTCCTCATTGTAAAAAAAACTCTGCTTAAAAGACACAATAAGAAAAGGCCACCACTGAAAGTTGGACTGAAGACGTAGCCCAGGAGAATTGGGTGAACTCCTTGTTAATTCGTTGTGTTCTTGTGTTTGCTTACTGTGTTTCTCTTACTGTTTTCCATTTTCCAGTGTCTATGTATTTTGCAATCTGATCGATCCGTTACCTAAGATAAAATAGAAACACACCAACACATGAGTCTGTAATACCTTCATTAATTAATTAATTAACTGAGATCACTCACGAGTGATTTTCAGATCACATCACTTGGCGCTAGATCTTACCTAATCATGGATACCCTAGCTAGCACCTCTTTTCCGACTTGGTGTCCATCCAATCATTTTTATTCTCTTATTGGAATCCCTCCTTTTGACCCACCATGACCTTGAATTTGAGCCACATGTCCTCTTCTTCGTCTCAGTTCCGGCTTTACCCTAGGAGGATTCCACCCTTTTTACTCCATGTGATTGCCACTTTTTATCAGCCTATTTTTGCATGATGAACCTTGCTTTATTTCATCATCATCGTTGGCTTGGCCTATTATTCAATCTCACTTGGTGTTTTACCCTTTCTTTGGGGAACCACTGTGATGAGTGGTCCTATTAACCAACCTCTTTTCCTTCTTATTCCATGATTAGTTCCAACATTACCGAAACCAGTTGCTATCCACTATACCACTCGTTCCTCCAAGAGGAGTTTTCCTTAAGCTATTTTTAGACTCCTTAATTTAGAAAATATTGTCGAGTGAACTTGTCTACTTCATGCTCATTAAAGTACCTAAAGTGACGTCTACCCAGTATAAGTTTAACCCTTTTCTAGACTGGAATATACTAGTTACGAAAAAGGAATACCCCAGTTTACTTCGGCTAGGAGGTTCCCCCTTGTATAATTTTATCCCTTTTTTAGGCTTGGGGGACAACTTTACGAAAAAGGAAATTATAAAAAATAGAAGGGAGGGAACATCTTTTTCCATTAGTCATCGAAATGGCAGCATCAGTTGTGTTTCCCTTAAACATGGTACCTTTGTATCTCATTATCTCACAGTTGGGTTTTAGCTTGCCTAAAATCCATACCATCCATATGAGTCACTTTACTCCTCTAGATGGTTACTCTTCCAGTCATATGGAGTGTGTTTCGATGCCTCCTGCGTCATTGCATGATATCACATGGTGCTCATTAGTCATGGTACCAAGTCACTCTTGTCATGCCGCTATGTGTTCAAGGGAAGTCTTAGCCTGTGTCAGCCATCTGAAGTCTCTTGTTGACCTTTTGAGTTGGCCATCCCTATGTCAATTGTACTTCACCACTTCATGACTTCATCCATTCATCACATCATCTTGTTTTGTTTTGCGTCGATTGATGGGGGATACATTAAGGCCCTCCTTCAATGGATCTTCTCCTATCGACTTCAACTCATTATCTAGGAGCTTGATCTAGGAACCGATAGTACCTTGGAGCTTACAAACCTCAGTGGCAGGCTTCCTCATGATCGAAAGTGGGTTTAAATCATTGGCTCCTGATTTATCGAGTTCACTGATGTTCAACATTATCTCCTTTATTCACACTTAGTGGATTGTACTAGGTACCGTGGGGTCCATTTTCCTCATTGGTGGATTCCCTCGCGTCTATTACTAGTTTACCTCATTGGCGGGTAATCAAGCAGTTTCTACCATGCTCTAATTCAACTCATCTATTCACATGGTGTAGATTCATACCATCGAGGTTATGTTGAAGACCCTAGGTTAGGGACTTCTCACTCTTATATGGAATCCTTCCCAAGTTTCTTTGGAGTTATGTCTCATTCATGTACTTTGAGGGTTATCTTGAGACACTTCTCTGTCCATCATGTGTCCATAGTCCTACTGATGTATACTGTGACATAGATCCACATTGTATTTGCTGGTGGCTATGCTCTATCTGTTGAGTCACATAGATCTATTGTGTATGTCTTCATGGCTATGTTATAACATTTCATGTCATGGATCCATAGTGTATTTTATAGTGGTCATGTTCAGCATCTTCTTATGACCGAGCATGGGTATGTCCACATCGGGGATGTTATTAGCAGATTTGCGACTTCAGAACTTGAGTTCCTCCGATATAGCTTCATAGCCTTGGCTCCTTCCTTGCATTTTGAGCATTGAGCATTATTGTAATTCATTTCAGCCATCAGTTTCTCTTCTGACCTCATGCATTAAGGGGAATATGTTTTAACTCTATTTCCACTCCATTATAGTGAGAGAAACCCAATATCAACTTACCTCAGTTGTTTGGCTTAAATGCATCCATTTTCACCTTTTATTTTATTTATGTGAGATTTATCCCATGATAAATGGGTTAAATTACATAATTGAGCAATTTCTCATAATTATTTTGCCAAAATATTATAATTATGAGACAATATTTATTTCATAATTGAGATAATTGAGAAAAATCTCTTAATCGTGAAAAAGGTTTCTAAAGTTTTCCATTCCCAAGGAGATCAATTTGACCCACTTGTGTATGATTTTGTTAGGGGTCCATTCTTGTAGAAGTTTCCTAACTTATCAATCCCTTAGGTGTCTAGATACATTCTCCTAGAGGATATAATGAGCCTATACAATCTCACCAAGAGGAAAGGGGGTAGGGGATAGTATCCAAACTATAGTGCAAGAGCTCTGCTATCTTGGGAAAGGAGGCCATATTGCAAGTTGGAGGAGAGGATATTATTTGTTGAAGCTATACATTTGATTTACTTTCATTTATATGGTTAAAAATAATCTATGTTCCCTTCCTTACATGAATTTATGTTTAGTATGTTATATGATCGTATCTATTGCTTTTGATATGACGATCTTCCAAGGAAGATCAACTGTTGTCCTTGTTTAGTGGTGTTTGTGTGCACGGATAGAGATCTGGTGCAAACATATTGGATCACTCGAGTGGAGCACAATATTTTCATTGAACATAAAACCCTTCCCTCACATGCGAGGATTCCAGGTGTGATCTCTTATTTTTATAGCATAGATCCGATTGCTTGTTGCATGCATGACCATATGGATTGGGGATCATTATTAGATTGTATTAGCCATTATATATATATATATATATATATATATATATATATATATATATATATATATATATATATATATATATTATTTTATTTTATTTTAATTTTTAATTTTATTTATTTTATTTTATTATTATTTTTTTTCTTTGGTTATCTAAAAACGGGCATGAGATCCCAGAGCAATAGCTCCTTGCATAATATTTAAATGAAACACAAGCATTGAGGACAACACTTTTTTGAAGGAAAGGGGCATGTTAGGTCCCTATAATACTCTTATAGCCCCCTTATTGTTATTGTTATATTAGCCCCCTTTTTATTATTATTGTGCCCATGTAACCCCTATATTGCTATTGTTGTTCCCTTACATTATTATTGTTATGTAGGCTATGATTATATTGTGATCCCTTAGACTCCTATATATACAAAGGAGGTCTTGTCATTTTATTGTCCAAAAATTGTTCATTTATGTGATGTAAAGGAGGTTCCTCCCTCGAAGAGGCTAATTCTAAAGTTGTTGATCTATCTTTTCTTATGTTTTGTGATTTGGTTGCATAACAAATTTTATCTATATTGTTATGATTTTCAAGGGAAGGATCTTCTATCCTTGGTTTAATACTCCAACACCTTTGGGAAAATCCCTTCAAATCTGCATACATTATCATGATACCAAAAGTTGACAATTTTTCCTCCTTTGATCTCTTCTTACCTATATGTCTCTACACTTATATTTAAAAAACTATGTTCAAGACCATAGCTCTATGACTAAAATATGTCTTTTGAAATAATATTTCATAAGAACAATTTGGTTTTCTTGAAAGGAATCTTATTCATAAAGATATCGTCCTTTCTTAATAAGGATTGCACTCTATCTACATAAAAAATGACATATCGTCTGCAAAGTGGAACCCTTCAATTCTTTCAATCAAGTCAACTGTCTCTACATCATACTCTTCCTTATCGATTTAGCTTTTTGTCGTTCCCTTGTCACCTAGATTATGAATTCCATCAATTCCCAATGATTCACTCTTCTAATAAATGGAACCACTTCTCCTTTTTCCCATGGAGAAGGAGGCATAATATAAGGTTTCCAGTAATCCCCTTTACTTTTCCTTCTCATTGTAGTAAGTCTCAGGAAGATCATTACAAATGCAAGGAATAAAGGAAGCTTCAAAGGAATATCTGTTACCCAAAATTTCTTTGTAACTCATCTTCTCTTCTTAGATGATATTTTAATTTTATCATATGCCTATTTGGACCATTGGAACACACTAAAATCCATCCTAGACACCTTTTCTCATGTTATGGGAATGGTCATAAATCATCCAAAATCCATCATCATAGGTTGGGGGTTGTTTGTAAGGGATAAATATCGGTTGAAAGAACTTTTCTCCTCAACCTTTTTTGAGATAAATAAAGGAGTAAAATACTTCGGATTTATACTAAAGCCAAATTACTACCTCAAAATAGATTGGAAATGGCTCCTGGAAAAGGTGGACAAAATAATTTGAATTTGGTGTAACAAAATGTTATATAGGGTTGATAGGTTATTTCTATGCAAAAAAATTATATATTAGACGAACCAAAGTTAAAATTGGAGATGATGGTATAAACCTAAATGAGATTCTCTTCGTTTCAAGAATACAATTTTCTCTACTAAACAAGGTCAACCACGTGAAGGTGGAAGCTCATATGGCCCCTCCCCCCTCACATCACTCTCAATTACCCAATACCCAATCTATGTACTATATTATATTTGAAAGAAAAACAGTACAATTAAACATAAAAACTAGGAAAATAAAAATTTAAGGTGAACGAAAGAGAAAAAACCAACTAAAAACATATAAATGCATACCTTGTACAATTCAAAATTTTGATAACATTAATATTCTTCCTCATCCAACTCATCATTTGTATCATCTAGTTTAGAATTCATGCTGAAAGGGTTCTCCATATCAACATCATCATCATTGTCTATATCATCATCTAGAACATGCTCTTCTACATTTGGTTCAACTTCTTCAACTTCTTCATCCGACATAATGTCAATATCATCTAGTTGATCCAAATTAACATTGTCTCGATTAACATATCCTTGAACTTCTTTGATGTCTTCATTCGAAACATGAAATACATGCTCCTCTACATCATATTATTCTTCATTTTATCTTCTTTCGCTACATTATACTTTACCGACCTTCCTCTTGGATAATATATAACAACATATGACCAACCCTCTTTACCTGGAACATCTATATAAAATACCTGTTCATATTGGCTTGGAAGAACATAGGACTCTGATCCAAACTCAAAATTCCTTGTATCAACCATGGTAAATCCGTTAGCATGCTCAATAATAGTTCTATTAGGGTCACATTCATGGATTTATAGCCTAAATTGTTTGACATCGAACACAGCTAGTTTGAAGGATCTAAAGTCACACTCAAGTATATCATGAAGATACCCATAGTATCGATTGTTAGATACCTATGGATATCTCCACCTCTAGAGGAAACATTGATAACATGAAATATTGCAGTTATCCCACTATCAAAAGTTTTCATCTTTTCATTCAACCTTTTGATGCGAAATTTGCAGCCATTGTGCCACATTTTGTTGTGGTGTTTCAACTGCAATATGTCAAACACATAAAAAATGTATTGTCAATTGATAAGCATATTTATACTTGGAAAATTTACAAATTAAGAAAAAACCACACCATATGCATCAATATATTTGTAAAAATAACTAAGTAGTATGGGTGAATATGCTTTCCCGATGATCTTTTTAACAATATGCTAAACCAATTTCCCTTGTGTAAGATTGCTATCTCCACTATATTCAACTTATTTGACCAATGTAGACACACCATACCATGATAACCTACCATTATTAGCTTGTTTTCATTATTCAATCCATACCTTCATCCAATTAAGATTGTTCACAATGTATAAATGTATTGCATCCCACTCTTGACCGATTGTCTTAAAATAAAAAAAATTCACACACAAACATAATTAGTTACCATGTTATACCTTCATAATAATGGATTATGCAGGAAGGCTAAAAATTAAATAAGTACAATTTACATAAAAAAGAAGAAGTCAGATGTAATATAAATCTCCACTATCCACATACATCTCACTTTCCTCATTGTACCTTTCATCAGTAGGTGGTCCCCTTCAAATTTTTTCATGGAGTTGATATCCCAAATGCAATCCGACACATTACGACTTTTTCTTATTGCAAGACTATATTGATGAATATAAACCATGGTTTAATATAACATATATCCCTTTACCATGGAACCCTTAGGACTTGCTCTTTGTCTGACCAAATTCTACAGTGACTTCAAGTTTCTCTTAACCATCCACATTGATCTTATGTGTACAAGTCCACACTTTTCAATCTCCTCGACTTGGTGTATGAGGTAGTGTTCTTGTGCTTTGAAAAATGCCGGAGGCATATACTTTTTCATTTCACACATTAGGCGAGGAATTTGTTTCCTCCAATAATTTATATCTTCTTTATCGATTTCTTTAGATGAAAACCATCTACAAATGACATAAGTGAATCACAAGTTTCAATAGAAAGGTATATAGTACATGATGAAAAGTAAAGAAAATGCAATCAATTATAATTTGTACAACAAATTATTTAACAAATTACACTTTGCACATAAATCTCCTCTTACCTCATGTATTTGCAAAGATCATATATAACTTGTTTTAAATTGTTGTTAAAGTTGTTTGAAAGAGATAGAGGTAAAACACATTGTAACAAAAATAATTAGCAATCATGATTTATTCCCAAATTACTAGGAAAAAAAGACACTAATAAGATGTTTCACTAATGTACATATATATACACCAAAATAATTACCTTAATGAACATATTTCAATCATGAGTTTTTACCCCACCTAATTCACCTTTCTTTTTAAGGATATTCTTTATGTTTGAAGAAAATCCAGTTGGAAATATAAATGTTTCAATAACCTCTTTAACATCCTTTGCTTCTCTGTTAATAAAAATGGAAGGGCACTTATATTTTGTTCATCTCCATCATTATTTGAATGAATCACACTTTGCATTGCATGATTTACCTCATTAATGTCATTAAAAATTTGGATTTTTTTCTTTATCTCTCCTTCCATCTAATATTCACCATAAGGTCTTTGTTATATTCTTCCCAATGTGTATTGTATCAAACAAATGAACAATTTCTTGGCGCTCATAGTAGGTGAGTCTATTGAATTACTCGCAATAACTTTTCATTCCTTGAGGAAGTGCCCTATTATTAATGCCTTGAATACTTGCAAGGTGAATAATAATTAAAGATATTATAACAACAATATAACCTATCAATTAGTAAAGTGAAGAAAATGCCATAAAAATATAAAATAATTCAAACATATCTGCATTTATATTGATACATAAACAATTCGATCCATACCTTGAGAAACTCTATTATATTTCAACTTCCATGCATGAGGTGTCATTCTCTATGGTCTTAATCTAGTCTCTTCTTCCCCATTGAAAATATGTTTTTTGGTACTTCAGTACCCATGGTTCTTAGAAAGGAAGTGCCTATACTCATCAAACACCTCCTTTCCTAAGCTTTGTGAAAGACAAGATTTAATCTTAGGACCACAAACTAAACAATAAAATTTACCCTTTGTTTGAAGACCTACAAGAGATGGAATAATTTTTATATCAATTATTTTAAGTATTTACAATGAAGGGACTATTTAAAAAACATACATGAAATGAACTTCATAAAATTAAACACTATTAAAGTGTAGGGTAACGTTATAACATGCCACAAAAATGTGTTAGCCCTAAGGCATCATGAATTGTCCATACAAGCATTGCATGGAATTCAAATTTTATTTGTGCATCTTTTGGTCTAGAGATAGCATACATAGTGACATTGTTCCATAACTCGAATAACTCATTGATAAGAGGTTCAATGTGTACATTCATATCTTTAACCTGGTACTTTCCTAATTGATTGAACATATAGTACATAATTACTACATTTATGAGTAATATATATATATATATATATATATATATATATATGACATAATTATAAGACATAATTGAACATATATGAGTAAAAAAATTAATACATGGAACAATCATTGTCAAATTATGTGCTCCTTCTTTGTTGACTTCTACAGAGGAATGTTATTCTTGATAATAAAAATGGGACACACCAAGTAAGTAGATCTGAGCTCTCCAAATGGATTGACACCGTCAACTGCTAATGAAAGCCTAAGTTTACGAGGTTCTTGGCCACCTTTCCTCTATATTCCTAAATTCAGATCCATCTGCATGCATTTGAAGAACATCATCTTCGCTTCTATTCATTGCATGGTGATCCATAATTTGTGCTATGCTATTGCACTTGAACAATTGTTGCAGATGTGGAATTATGGGAATATAACAAAGAACCTTGTGAGGCACCTTTTTTGTTACTTTATCGGTTTGATATCTACTTTGATTACATTTTGGGCATTTGTCTTTCGATGCATGTTCTTTATAATAAAGAATATCCTCATTAAGACATGCATGAATAGATTGATAATCCATTCCAGTACCTTTCATAATGGAATTTAAATATCAATATGTACGAGGTAAAGCATTTGACAGTGGTCACATAAATTCACCTAACAATCTACAACATAAAAAAATAGTATTACTGGTTAATGTACTGAACAATATTAATCATACATATTGCATCCAAATGTTACAAATTAATTAAATGATGATCAAAGTACTAAATACATTAAAAAAAAGGAAAAACATATTTCTTTATCATGTATATAATACTAATTAATGTCACAAAATATATTACATACTTCAGGAGTTGTGTCACACACATGTTTGACAAACCATTCACCACCTTTAAGTTGACCAAAAATAATACAACAAAGAGAAGAAATGTATTTGAGCCTTCATAAAGAGGTTCAATTTCCCTCTCAAGTACATGTTTATAAAAAGCACAACCATCATACTGGTTTCCATCATCATCCATTCCAACATTATTAAATGTCTCCTGTATCAATCTATTTGTCCCATCTTCTTCAACTGTGTTATCAACATCATTATATTCTTCCATAGGATCATTAGCTTGATCCTCAATATTTTCTCCATGTTCTTGGATAGATGCTTGTACTACAACCATCTCTTCCTCATTGATCAATGCCTTAGGGGGTCGATACTATACAATTACAATCAATAAATTAATATTAGTATATATAACAAATATTTAAATGTCAATACAAATATTTATAAATGTAATATAGGAAAACAAAAAGAAAGAGAAATAAAACTAATTAGGTGAAAACAAGAAATAAAGACAACAAATCAACGATGATGCTTGTGCAATTTATCAAGATATTTAAGAATATGTTGACAAAATATAGGAAAGATGTTACTTTTCTTGACATGTAGGAAGAGAGACACTTTTTGAGATATATAATCACAGTTATAATAGAAAACATATTTATCTTATTTTTCATTCATCATTATAATGTCTATTCTTTATTGATTTCACTTAGAGACCAAAAGTTTTAAGAGGATGGGTGAGAAACCATGAGCTTGGGTGAGAGAAAGAAACAAATACAACAAATCAACGCAATCATGAATCTTGTAAAATTTAACAAGATGTTTAATATTATGTTGAAATATTTTAGGAACAATCACCTGAAAATAATCAAACACTTTTCATTCCATCACATTTACAAATGTAGTTAAAGTAAAAGACTCAAACAATTATACCAATAAAATATAGGCAATACCAATTAAGTTCAAGCAGGAAAACCTCAAGGTAAATATTACAATATTATTCATAATGGCTTCCATAAGATAATAAAATGAGAAGGGAAATGACTCAAAATGTATTTTATCCCCAACTCCTCTCAAATATTTGATTATGACAAGTGGAGGGTGGATCTTATATTATCCTTTTTAATAATTTTTTAATTAAAAAAATTATTTCTAAAGAGGATGTGGACTTTTAATATTATATGAAATGTATTCTCACAATTAAAGTTACTACTAAAATTAGTTGGTGGCTATATGGGTCTAGGAATAATATACAAGATGAATATAAGTTTTTCTTATTCTTTATTGTTTAGTCTTGTGTTTGTCTTTAATTATTCTGTTATACCCTTTTGTTCCTAATTTTCTATTTTTTGCATCATTTCTCCTAAATGGGTAGGTCTCATATTGTCTAGGTTAGATGAGAAAATCAAGGCAACAATGTGTTTGTCGATCAAACTTATTAGTTGCATTTTATTTTGTATTTTCATCACGTTTTCACTTATAAACTTTGAAATCAATAACCTATGTAAGAAAATTAGATAAGATCCCATTTTTTCTTTAGGCAAGTGGTAGGGAACCCACTAAATACATTTTTCATAGGAAACAAAATGAGGCATTCTTTCTTGTTGACTACTTAGTTGAGTATTTGACCAAAATGTCAAAAACTCACTCCTTTGTACTTACTAGTAAGTGAATGTTATAGAATAAAAACATTGTGCCAACTTCAAAGGATATTAAAAATGGAATTTTCTACCTTGCATGAGTGATAATAAGTAAGATAAATTTTGAAAAAATAAACCATTAATGATTTATCAAACATTTCATTAATCTACCCTTTTCCTAGAACTATTATAGCTTTGATATTACATTCAAGCTTTCTCACAATTTACAACAAATGACACCCTTTATTTATTACAAAAATGAGACTTTATATATAAAGTTCTTCACTCTTATATATTACTTGGGATTAAAAAGTTCTTTATCACCTAAAACATTTGGAAACACCAAGTGCAAGGCTTGTGTCCCACACTTTTTTCATTACGAAATGAGAAAGAGTCTCTAATATGAACAAAATAAATTGTACAAGTTAGGAACATAACATTTAATAAATTGTGGTTTATAAATTTAAATTTTTTAATAAACCCCCAAACATACATTAACCCCTAACACCTTAACCCCATTCCCCTAAGTCCTTAAACCCCTAACCCCTAACCTCTTAACCCCTAACGTCTAAAGCCTTAAACAATGAGCCCTTATCCCTTATCCCTAATCCCAAAAGAATATAAACATTTACAACAGAAGGACAATACAATTTACAATACAAAGACATAAGATCTAAAATAAAATATACATATAAACATTTACAAAAACAACCTAGAATATAAAGACATTTAATGAATAAGCTACTAATGGATGATATTCATGCCCACCTTCAACGTGTCCATAGTCTCTATAATGTCTTTTAGCTGTTTTTATTAGAAGTCTCCTTAAATTCAGGCACTTGCATCTTTTAAAATGGAAATAACATTTTTTATCCTCTGAAGCCCCTGATGCAGATCTCATATCTCCTTGGCCTCAAGGAATGTTATGTGACATTTTTCTTCACCAAATGTTTAGTGATGATTTTCTTCAAAAATTAACCTCAAACTAGGCCTACAACCTTTCAAAACAATCCTATTGGTGATTCATACTATGTTGAAGTTATATTATAGCAATTATGTTGATGTCATATGATATTTAGGCCTCTCTCTATATATTTATTATAATTATAATAACATATTATATAAATTCATATATATAATTTTATAATATAATATTAATAAATATATTATTGATATTAATATTAATATAACCTAATTATATATTAATAATATTATATATAATTATCCCCTGATCGGGATGAGGGCGGTGTTAGAGAGGCCAGACTTGAGTTGACATGGGTAATACAGTGAAATTCATTGCAGCCGCACCCCACATGCTTAAGGCAGGGAGTACGGTGTCCTCTGCCTTGATTGAATGGGAGGTGGGCTGGAAAGGAGGTAGAGGGGGACATAAGGGAAGGTGGTGAACTGGGAAGGTGTATTGGACATGTAGGGAAGGTGGAAGGTATAGCGGGGAAGGAAGGAGTTGCAAAGCGGAAGGGAGGGGAAACAATGAAGGTCGCGGACAACTGTCAACTATCGAGTATGTAGACTGGCCTTGGCCTTGCTAATTCATAAGCTCTGGTCGAGTTCCATGGGAAATCCCATGAGTCGGTGGGAGAGTTGCTGGGAAGGAGGGAGAGGCGTGAGGCCACCCCAGAGAGGCTTAACTCAGCTAGGGAGAAACCAGGGTAGGAAAGGGGGAAATATGGCTTGGCTCGATGCTATTTTTATTCTAATATCAAGAAAAAAATGGGGCTATGGCATGGTTCGCACCATGAGGAGCCTGGAAACAAGACCAAACTAGAGTGACCAGCCTGTGGGTAAAGGGTATCAAGGGCCAGCCTCGCTTGGGCACTTGAATACAACTGAGTGAGGTAAGGAGAAGTTGCAGGCAGGGAGTTGGGATGCTAGCAAGGTGGGAAATGGGCTGAGTGAACCCGAGAAAATGGTAAGGTAGGACCATATCGGAATAGCCAGGGACCCTGGGGAGCTTGATAGGCAGAGAGGTGAGCTGAAAGTGTACGGGAAATGTTAGGCAGAGGCAAAGGTTTGCAAGTATGGGAGCACTAGAAGCAATTGGCTCTAGATGAGTCTGCGAGCCAGGATATGGATGCAAGAGGGTGACCAATACTTGAACCATGGTAAGGGCATGAGGCAGGGACATAAGCCTGGGGACTCCAGCTTAAATTCCATCACCATTGTCCACTTGTGGGCATAGGTGTATCTCTGGTTGACGCAAGACATGCATGGTAGTGAAGTATGGCTATTACATTTACACTACGTTGAGATGAATTATGTAGAGAATCTAACGATGTCAAAATGCATAAAGGTTATAAGTCAGCAAGGTATGGCTCCAGTAAGACATGGCCGTGGTCAGGGTAACAAAGGCCTAGAACCTCGGGCAACCAAACGACCAAGCAAGACGGATGGCCGCAGGGGTCGCAAGGCCATCGAGAGCATCATAACTGAGGCAGCTGAGACATACAAAGAGGAAGTAGATGAGGGAATCCAAAAATTGATAGATGGATGGGAAGACCAGGTGAAGAATGAGCTGGAACCAGATGATGAAATTGAAGTATGGAGAACAATGGTGCTTGATCCAAGAACCATAAGAGGGTGAATTACATAGTTCAAGCACACCCTATACTTGTATTCTCTAATGAAAAGTCTTCTAGGCAAAGCAATTGAGCAAATTTCTGCAGGGATGGCAGTTACCATGCAGGACCTTCCCAACTATAAGAGAGATATGGAGAAGATCCTATTCCAGCTGCATAAATAGGATGTTAAGATGGACCGTATCGACCGATGCATCCCTTGCGTTGGGGAGATATTTGGAATGCCAGAAGCAATTGCTGATGATCCTACCCCCGTAGCCTCAGACATCGAGGAGCAGAACGACAAGCAAGATTAGTCTACCTATGCTGAGTTTTGTTTATGTGGATAGCATTTAAATTTCCAGTTGTCTATGTTAGTTGTTATAGTTATATAGTTTGTTATCATGAGATTGAAACATACCTAGCTCTACTAGAAAGACTGAATAAGTTATGTTTTTGGATGACGTATAATGTTGACTAATGGCCAACAGACTCGGTTCCCCTTGGAGCGAGTTGAGGCCACTGGGTAAAACTGTGTGGTGTAAATTTGCTTTATATAGATAATAGAAAATAGACGGTCATACCAAGCATTACAAAAAAAAATATTATATATAATTATAATATTAATCTTATATTTATTTGAATTTGTTAAACTCAACATAAAATGGTCCTACATTAGACATTATCCAATGGAAAGAATCCATTAATGGTGGAATCGACTGTTATACAACGATTCACTGACATTTGTTTGATATTGGAGAAAACGTCAAACATTCAATGGTACATGCACTCCTGTCAGATATTTGATGACTATCAAGATTAAAAAAAACAACAACAAAAAATACATTTAACTTCGAACAATTTTTCCAATTTTATCATTTATGATGGATTCCACCGTTAGATTTTATGCCCATGTCTATTAGTGACATTAAACCAGAAACACACATATGCACATTTAATTACATAAAATATCAAGCTAGAGGATATCACATTATTAGAAAGGTACATAAGGGAACTAAATACGTGTGTAAACCAATGAGCATGATCTAAAGGTTATATGGTGAAGGGATATAATTTTAAGTGTCTCTATGCTTTGCAAGTGAATATATGAAATGGATTAATGTTAGTCCACCACTTGTATGGAGAATAGAAGACAAAGAAGAAGAATAAAGAGAAGGAGAAGTGTTGGAGAAAAATAAAGAGTGTGGCACTTTATCAAGTAATTATAGAGGATTATTGTATACATTTATTTATAATAATAATAAAACTTATAAAGTAATCTCAATCATCACAATATTTCATCAATGAAATACTTTTGCTTGGTACTTTATGACATTAATTGATAATATTTGTTTAATGTGTTTATGTATAGAAGTAACAGATAAATTCATGTTATATAGTCTAGAGGCAAAATGATATTGGTGAAGCTATGTGATGTAGAAAGAAAATAGAGGAAGAGATTAATATTTAAATATATATATATATATATATATATATATATATATATAATATAGGGAAAACATTACTAAATGGATATATGATTGTGTGAGTATTAACCAAGTCAATGATCTCATGAGTAAAAAAACACATGTACGAGAAAAAAATATGCATGCAATACATACATGTCAATGAATTAAGCATCACTATATACGTGTAGATGACTTAAGTATCACTATAGGATGCGCTAAAAGGAAGATATATATACTATTTATATTGAATTAGGTAACAAAATATTATAATTACATATAACTTTATGTAAGTGCAATGAATAATGTGTAAAAAGCACATATAAGAGAAAGAAATAAATATGCATGCAATGCATACATGTAGATGAATTACACATCACTATAGGATGTGATAAAAGGAAGGTGTATATACTATTTATATTGAACTAAGTAAAAAATTATTATAATTATATATAACTTTATGTAAGTGAAATGAATAATATTCATATTTATGTTCAAATTAGTGAAAAAATATTATCATGATGTATATTAATTTCATATATACACATTTTTTTCATGTTTAAGTTGTAGAAATCAATGTGTAGATTCTAAACTGCTCATGAAATTTACTAACTCACAAGACTAGAAGCCTCTCTACTCATTTATGGAAGAAAATTCACAATCGAGGACACAAATCATTAACATGAATCAAGATTTAACACACATATACAGATATTTATCTAGGGGAAAGCAACTGCTCAAAACCCCTTTAATCAAAGAATATGGATGAATACAATATTCTTTGCTGCGGCTTCAGCTCAACCTGCATCGGTATCTTCTATCTTATGCTTGACTAACTAACCTTGGAAAATAATTAGCCAAAGTTTCAAGCCTCCAAGCCCCTGTTTCCTTACGCTTCTCCCTTGGGAATTAGGCCCCTATTAATTAGGAAATTCTTCAATTTGGATTGTGTTATTCCTATAGGTCCTTCTCTGATTTCATGCATGACCTACATAACTTGGACTAGTTTATAACTGATAGTACACTGCCTTTGAACTCTAACATCAACTGGGTAACTCAAATTCTCTACATGCATTAGTTAATTTAGGTTGATTGATTAGTTAACTAGATGATTACTCAGTGTGAAGAAATTTACACACCCTTGTCATTTAGCGTGAAAAATGTTACACACCCTTGACTGAACCTTCGCTAGTTATACTAACAGTGAGAATTAGTTACAATGACAATAACTCAAATTAACTGAAATGGTTTTCTATAAATTAGCAATCAATCATGTAGAACTGAACTCAAGTGTCTTCAACTCGAATTTATAGAGTTAGATGAGTGACAAGAGCCATGTCACCTTAGTTAAGTACCTCCAAGTATTCTGCTGAAATTGAAATTTGAAGTTCTCCTAATCTAATGAAGGAAAAATTAAATTAGGAATTTCTTGTTGCATTTTCAACACTCCCTCTTAGCAAGAAAGGGATTATCAGATACCCCAATCCTGCTTCTATGGAACTTGAATTTACCTATTGACAAAGCCTTTGTCAAAATATTTGCATATTGTTCCTCTGTTGGAATGTACTGCAACAACATAATCTATCTCTACACATGATCTCGTAGATGGTGATACCACATTTCGATATGCTTGGATCAATTATGGAATATTAGATTCTCATAGAGTTTGATACAAAATTTATTGTCACAATAAATCACTGTAGGATCCATGTTATAACTAAATAACCCAACAAGAATATTTCTCATCTAGATAGCCTCACATGATGCTTGACTTTAACCCATGTACTCTTCTTCTGTTGAGCTTAGTGCCACATATCTCTGCTTCCTACTATACCAAGAAACTATGACTGACCTAATAATGAAAATTCCTCCTGAAGTGATCTTCTTGTTTGATGGAATCCCCACCCAATCTACATCTATGAAGCCTTGCAACTTCACTCCCTTTGTCCATCTGTACCAAAGACCAAACTAAGTAGTTCCTCTAAGGTATCTCACCACATGCTTTGCTTCCTTCCAATATAGTTTGGTTGGCTTAACCATGGTTTGATTAGATGGTTAACTGTATAACACATGTTCGGTCATGTTTTCACCAAATACATGAGTGAACCCACAAGCTTCCTGTAAATGGTAGCCTCCACTTACTCACCTGAAGTGGCATCCTATTTCCTCCAGTTACCTGCTATCAGAGTGTCCATGGGTTTGCTGCTCTCCATGTATAAATTCTTCAGTATCTCGTTGGCATACTTTCCTTGAAATACAAACAATTCCCCATCTCTTTTCCATACTTCCAAACTGAGGAAATAATGCATGAGTCCCATGTCCTTCATCTCGAACTCTCTTGCAAGGTCCTCCTTGCCATATTTTATTAGCTTCTCATCACTAGTAAGGATCAAGTCCTCGACATATACCACAACAATAGATAATTTACCTTCTACCATAATGTGATAATGGTTTGCATTTTCTTCACTTTTGGTGAATCCCATACCGGTGAGATAGCCGTCGATCCTGGTATACCAAGGACGAGGTGCTTTCTTGAGTCCATAAAACACTCAATTGATATTTGACACATGTGACCCTCTGTCGAAAGTCTCACACCCATCTGGATGCTCAATATACACCTCCTCCTCAATAAATCCATTAAGGAATGTTGTCTTCACATCCATTTGGTGGATCTTCCACCCCATCCATGCTAACAATGCTAGAATTGACCTGATGGATGAGTACCTTGATATAGGAGAAAATGTCTCCTCATAGTCAATTCCCTCCACTTGAGAGTGCCCTTTGGCCACAAATCTAGCCTTGTGTTTCTCTATGCTCCTATATGATACATGATTTACCTTGTAAAGCTGTCTCGAACCAACCACTGATTTATCTGTTGGTCTTGGGACCACTTCCTAAACATTGTTTCTGACAATGGAATAATATTCCTCTACCATGGCATCAAACCACACTAATTGATACACTGATTCCTCAAATGAGGATGGTTCTATCTCAACTGGATCACTCATTAAAGCCATGTATCCAGTGTACCGATCCAATGACATCCTCTGCCTGAACTATTATGTGGGTGCTCCCACATTCTCTCTAGAATCCTAAAATAATCTATCAGCTTCCATGGTCCACTTCCTTCCTTATCTGGATGTCTCTGCTTGAGTGGATGTATCCACTCTCTCCTCCTATGCTTGTGGCTTCTCCACAACTTTCTAAGGTTCTTCCTTTGGAGCCAAAATTTCATGATCAGACTACAACTGAAGTTACCTCTCAAGAGAACACAACATTTCCTTATGCTCATCAAATTTCACATCTCGTCTGACTACTATCATCTTAAGGGATGGAAGGTACACACAATTGTTGTGAGGTGTGTCTATGTACCCCAAAAATATGCCCAACTTTGTTGTCAGCTCTAGATTTTTCCTTGCTTCCTCAGAAACATCACTGTAAACTGATGGTCTAAAGATCCTGAAGTGTGACACATCTGGTTTCTTCCCTGATAAAGCTTCCTTTGCTTTACTCATGCCCAGAATCTTGTGAGGACTCCTTTTCTGCAAAGAGACCATTGTGTTGCATGCTTCATCCCACAAGTGTAGTGGCAAGATTTGGTCATGCAACATTTCCCGTCTTGCTCCCATAATAATTATGTTCTTCCTCTCAGCCACCCAATTCAATTGTGGGTTATGAGGTTCTTTCAACTCCCATCGAATGAATTCCTTTGCACATAAATTTTTAAACTCATTCGACACATACTCACCATTATTATTGCTCCTGAGAGACTCCACTTTCCTGCTAGTATATTTCTCAACAAGTGCTTTAAACTCAACAAATTTGGATAATGTATGGTATTTATTCTGTATGAAGTAGATCCAACACTTCCGTGTGAAATCATCTACAAATATAACATAATACATGTACTTGACAATGGAGGCTATCGATAAAGGTCCACATACATCAAAGTGGATCCTTTCAAGGATTTCATGCTCCTTGCTATCCTGATCATTGAAGGTGGCTTTTGTGTACTTCCCCAAGGTACACCCTTTGCATATATCCCACTGCTCTAGTGCTCCATTGGGAAGGCCTATAGAAATCTATTGCATGATATTCAAAGCATCATGATGCAAGTGGTGAAGTCTTCTATGCCATAATTCACCGACATCTTGGCTTTGCACCTTCTCTACTTTTGTGCTCAATGTTGCATATTCTCCCACATCTAATTTATAGAGGTTCTTCACTCGAACCTTGATCTGCTTCACTTGTTCTGTGGAGATGTGTCTCAAGAAAGCCTTCATTTTGCTAAATTCACATCATAGCCATGATCTTCCAAAACTGTGACAAAAACTAGATTCTTCCTTAGACCTGATACATACATCACATCCTTGAGCCTGAGAGGGGAGACAGACTCCCTCTAAAAATTAACAGTACACATGTCAATCATGCTATACCTTCCATCACCTCCGATATCAATGTGCACTGGTGTGCCATGCTGCCTGAAAAATCTATTCATTCTCTTTCTCATCTGGTTGTAGAGATAGAACGTGCTTTCAATCACTTTAACCGTAAAGCACTCGACAAAGGAATTCTGAAATTACGAAAAGCACCCGATGAATCCATTGAATATTTTTACACACACTTTTGTAATCTTGCATACTGATTCCCCAAAGATGAAATTGATTGGGAATTTCTCGATGGGTGATTTGAGTATCTTCTTTACATATATGAAAATCCAAAATTCTTGAAATCATTCGAATCTCGCTCAACACACTTCGGTGATGGAGCTGTGAAATCACAGGTAGGCATGGTTGTTGTCACAAGTGACTGTCCACCTTCACCTCATCAAACAACTCCACCATCGCAGAGTGATGTGGGATATTATGCACACACATATGTTGAACTGTCACATCTTCCCACCCCACCTACTCTTGATATATGCATGGATTTGGATTGCAATCCTGTTGGTTGTCACGTGGATTCATTCCCTCAACCTCCATCCCTGCGTTCTGTTGATCCTCCATATTGTACTGTCTTGTGTTCTTCCATTCCAGACTCCTAACTTGCTGTGAATGAGGATCAAGATGTTGACGAAGTTGGTGTTATGCAGCCAACATGCACCATCATTCATGATGAGTGTGTGCGGGAATATAAAGAGGAACCCGTGGTGAAGGATGAATCCCTTCCATCGATGCCTAACCTGCTCTATCCGGACATCCCTTGTGATTATGCCACTGTTGATTTCCCCTGTGAAAACTCATTTCTGGATGTTTCTACTTTTGATCATTCACAGGACATGTCGGATGTCAGTCTGTCATTACATTGCAGATAGGACACATCTTTCTCTGAAAACCCATCCAATCTGTCATCTGTCATTTATGAAAACACAAAGGGTGAACATCCTTGCTTCTCATCTACCCCTCTGCACGATTCATCAAAACATGAGGATGCCGATAAACATCCTGAAGTTTCTGATCTTGGTTGTTGTGGTCTCTCTACTTCTTCATCTAATCATAATGTTGATTCAAGCATTGTTAATTTGTCTAAGACACTGGTCTATGATGATCTATCTATTGACGAAGTCAAAAACCCCCAGACTATCGAGGCACTTGAACTCGAACTGATGGTTATGTCAAGTCCTCCCTGTCCTAAGGTTGGTTCCACTTCCAATTAGGAAATTGTTGAAACATGCAAGGCTCCTCATCACTCTCTGCTTTGCATTCAAGATCAATCTAACATTCATATTTAACTTCCTCCACTCGAACTACATGATCCCATCGCTCATGCATTGGAGGAATTTTACATAGCAAGCACACTTGCGTAATGTAAGTGGTCTACCTTTCTCACATTTGCTTGCATGTCACAATCAAGAGAATGCATACACTCAACATCTGCACGTAGTGTAGCACAACACCATGACAAGTACACAGAGTGCATGTCATGCGTTTTCACTCATTTTTGTTCTGTGGACGCTTGTAAACTTGGAGTGTGTTTGTCTTCACTGTTATATCTTTCTTGTTTGCTGGTTCACATAACTATCTTGTTCGCGAACCATGCCTTCACCAACATGGGTCAACCAATGCACCGATGGCTGCATTGTCGAGGGGTGAAAGAAGAGAAAGGCTTACCCCCCTACCTGGCCCCCCACCCCACCCCCTTACCCCCCTCGACACCCTCACCCTACCCCCTTACCTGACCCTCCACCCCGCCCCCTTACCCCCCTCGGCACCCCCACCCTACCCCCTTACCCCCTTACCCCCCTTGGCACCCCCACCCGACCCCCTTACTTGGCCCCCACCCGCCCCCTTATCCCCTACCCGACCTAGCCACTCGACCCACCACCCCACCCCCTTACCCCCCTCAGCACCCCCACCCTACCCCCCTACCCGACCCCCCTTACCCCCTCGGCACCCCCACCCGACCCCCCTATCCGGCCCCTACCCGACCCCCTCGCTTCCCCATCCCCCCTCGGCCCCCCTCCCTACCCCGCTACTCAGCCCCCAACCACTGCCCTAACTTCCCCCTCCCCCAGCACCCCCACCCAACCCCCACCTGCTCCCTTACCCCCCTACCTGGCCCACCTACCCGACCCCTTTACCCCCCCTCGGCACCCCCCCTCACCCCCCTACCCGGCCTTCCACCCCACCCCCTTACCCCCCTCGGCACCCCCACCCGACCCCCCTATCCGGCCCCCATTCGGCCGCCCTCCCTTCCCTCTCCCTACCTGGCCCCCCCTCCCTACCCCCCAGCCGCCCCCCCTACCTGCCCCCTCCCCCAACCGCCCTCCCATCCTACCCCCCTACCTTCCCCCTCCCCCACCCGCCCCCCTCTCCCTTCCCCCTCCCTCCCCTCTCCCCTCAGCCCCGCCCACCCTTCCCCTTCCCCTAGCCACCCCACCCGCCCTCCGCCCCCTGCCTCCTGCCCGCCCGCCTGGGTGGCCGTCCGATTCCCTTAGCCCTCCCCTAACCACCCCACCTACCCTCCGCGCCCCGCCTCCTGCCTGCCCAACCAGGTGGCCGTCCGATTACCACTCGCCCCCTGCCTCCCTCCCACCCGGGTGGCCAGGCGGGTCGTCGGCTCGCCGGGTGTGGCCGTCCGATTCTCGGAATCGGCTGGCCACCCGGGCGTGTGGGCGAGCCGCTGGGGTGGCGCAGGGTGGGCGATGACACCCCACCCCGCGCAACCCCGATGGACCGCCCGCCTGCCACCCGGGTGGCCGGCCGAGGGGGCGGAGGGCGGGTGGGGAGGGTGGGGGAGGGGGAAGGGAGGGGGGGCGGGTGGGGGAGGGGGAACGGTGGGGGGGGGGAAGGGAAGGGGGGCGGGTGGAGGAGGGGGGAGGGGGAGGGAAGGGGGGCCGGGGGGAGGGGGAAGGGAGGAGGCGCGGGTGGGGGGGTCGGGTAGGGGGAGGGGGAAGGGTGGGAGGGCCAAGGGGGGAGGGGGAAGGGGGAGCGGGAGGGAGGGGTGGTCGGGTAGAGGGGTAGGGAGGGGGGAATGAGGGGGAAGGGAGGGGGGGAAGATGGGGGGGGGCAGATGGGGGGTGGTTGGCACAATGGGGAGAGGTGGCAGGGGGAGGGAGGGGGGGTTGTGTAAAGGGGTAGGGTGGGGGTGATGAGGGGGGAGGGAGGGGGAAGGGGAAGGGAGGGGGGGGCAGGTAGAGGGGTAGGGTCGGGGGGACAAGGGGGGCGGGGGAGCCGGGTGGGGGCTGGGTAAGGGGGTACGGGGACGGGTGGGGGGGTAGGGGGGGTGGGGGGCTGGGTAGGGGTGAGGGGGCCATGGGGGGAGGGGGGGCCGAGGGGGGTAGGGAGGTGGGGTGGGATGGGGTTAAAGGGTTGGAGGTGATGGGAGGGTGAGGGGCGTAGAGGGGAAAAGGGTGAAGAGGGGGGTAGGTGTGGGGTTGGGAGGCGGCTGTGGGGGGGAAGGGGGGTAGGGGGAGGACGTGGGGGGTAGGGGGTAGGGGGGAAGGGGTAGGTGAGTTTGGGGAGGGGGCTGGAAGGGTGTGCGGAGGGAGTGGGTGGCTCGGCCAATTGCAGGATGGGGGTGCCCCGAACCCACCATGCTCATAGTGGAAATATTGGTTAATTTGGTTGACAAAAAAATTTAAGTTAAAAAAAAAAATCTACTTCGTTAAACTAATTTAAAATGAGAATTTTCAAGGAAAAATTTAATTGAACTTTCAATTGTGACAATTCTTCGTTGAATATGTTGTTGAAACCAATGTAGCTGCTCCACAAATTCGCTCCAAGTATTTCAACAAACCTCAGAAAACCTTGATGTAATGTGAGTAATAGTGATAATGGAATATATAGGTGAAATTATGGAGATGTTTTACCGTATGGTGAATGCGGGATTAATTAGTTTTAATAAATTTTAACATGTTAATTTTTTTATGGCGATGAAGGAAAATATGATAAAGCGAATATTATGGAATTGTTTTACAACGGGGTGAATGTGGGATTAATTTGTTTCAAAATGTATTATAAAAATTTTAAAAAACATTCAATTGTTTAGTAAATATTATATACTTTGACTATTAAAATAATTTAGGTAGAAGTTGTAGTTTACAATTTTAACTTTAACGATTTATTTCATAAAAAAATAGTTTACATTTTTCATTAAATTGTAGAATAAAATAATGAAGAGAAATAAATCTCACAAAATTTTAGGAGGGAAATATTTTCGCAAATTTTTTGGGAGGAAAATTTTTGGAGGGAAATATTTTCGCGAAATTTTTTGGGGGGGAATTTTTGGAGGGAAAATTTCATTCTCTAAGCTATATAATATCTTTAGGAGACTCTCCATTTGTATCATTCAACATCTTCTATTTGAAAGGGATGGATTGTCCTGATAGTGAAGTTTCGATTTATACAGCATCAACATCTTCATCGTGTAACAACTCTATTCATATGGATGAATATAGCAGGAATTCTTCCACTATGAATAGAAAGTCAATTCTTCCACTTAGTCCTGATCCTAAGGACTATGAGAGTAGCACTGATAAAATAGGGGATGGAAAATTTCAAATAAATAAAGAGTCACAGATTCCACTTAGTCCGAATTCGAAGGACTATGAAAGCAGTAGTGATGATGAGCTTGATGACAAATTTCAAAAGAATGGAGTCTCACGGTGTCCACTTAGTCCTAATTCTAAGGACTATGAAAGCAACAGTGATGAAGAGCATGATGGTGAAGTTCAAAAGAATGGAGTGTCACGGTGTCCACTTAGTCCTAATTCTAAGGACTATGAGAGCAACAGTGTTGAAGAGCATGATGACAAATTTCAAAAGAATGGATTGTCATGGTGTCCACTTAGTCCTAATTCTAGGACGATGAGAGTAGCAGTGATGAAGAGCGTGATAACGAAATTGAAAAGAATGGAGTGTCAAAGTGTCTACTTAATCCTAATTCTAAGGACTATGAGAGCAGTAGTGATGAAGTGCATGATGATGAATTTCAAAAGTATGGAGTGTCACGGTGTCCAGTTAGTCCTAATTCTAAGGACTATGAGAGCAACTTTGATGACGAGCGGGATGATGAATTTCAAGAGTATGGAGTGCCACGATGTCTAGTTAGTCCTAATTCTAAGGACTATGACAGTAGCAGTGATGAAGAGCGGGATGATGAATTTCAAAAGAATGGAGTGTCACGGTGTCCACTTAGTCCTAATTCTAAGGACTATGAGAGCAACAATGATGAAGACCGTGATGATGAACTTCAAAAGAATGGAATGTCGCAATGTCCTCTTAGTCCTAATTCTAAGGACTATGAGAGTAGCAGTGATGAAGGACAGGATGATGCACTTAGTCCTAATTCTATGGACTGTGAGAGCAGCACTGAAAATGCACATGAGGAAGAATATCCAATAAACATCGAGTCAAATTTTCCATTGAGTCTGAATTCTAAGGACTATGATAGTAGCACTGAAGAAGGGGAAGATGAAGAATATCCTCCAAGTCAGTATTTGAAAAGCACAGTTGATCATAGTGTGGATAACATTCCTCTTAATGATGATGAAAATCCTTATACAAATGATGATCCAATGATGGAGATGTTGCCAAGAAATATTGTATCGAGGAGTAGGAGCAGACCTTTTTGTATCAATGCAAAATGTTCTAGCTATACAAGGGGTAGAGCAGAATATATGATGAGAAGAAGTTCTATCAACGCACTCATTTCAAGTGAATGTTGCCAAAAATATTGCTTGAAACATATGGATTTCAAATATGCATTAGAGAGCAGGAAGAGATATTTATCAATGAATAAAAGCATGCAAAATTCATATTTAGTTGGGTGCATGCAATCTACATTGTCAGGTTATGATTATCATATTAGGACTTTATTTATCTATAGAAAAGATTTCAAAATGTTTCATTCGATTGGGAATTTTCGTCTCTCGAGAATTCAAGAAAATTTGGAAAAGGATCCCACATTTTATTCTGAAGTACGTCATAAAAGATAGTTTGGGCCATTATCAAATACTGCAATGTCATGGATGAAAGATTTCTTTTCAAAGCATTGAGAGTGTATGCCAAATAGAGAGACAATACATATTCCAGATAATTTTTCAAGACGCAAAATCTACAACTTATACAAAGAATATGCAGAAGGTGTTGAGGGACATGGCTGGTTTATTACATATCAATATTTTGTGAAGTTATGGAAGAAAGAATTCAACAATGTCCGTATTCTTAAGAAAACAAGGATGGAGATTTGTAGTACATGTGCTTCTCTTAAATAAAAAAGGGACAAATGTGAAGGGTCAAAAAGAGGTAGGAATTTATAACTTTAACTTTTAAAATTGTATATTCATCAAGTACGAAAACATATTTCTTAATGGCTTTCTTTTATGTTGTGTAGATTCAATTGTCAAAGAACTTCAGGAGCATCGCGAACAACAAACAAATGAAAGGAAAAAGTTGTACAAGCATTGAAAGAAGTGTTATGATAATCCGAATAAATATTTGGGTTTGATAATTGATGGTATGGACCAGAAGAAAACACTTTTACCACATTTTGTTTGCACACCCAAAAATTTATAGGAGGAAAATTTTATTCAGTATCACTTGGTCGGTTGTATGGTCTTCAATGGGAAAATGTTGCCAAAGGTGTACTTCATAGCTCCAAATATTCATAATGATGCAAATCTGACCATAACCATAATTCATGATGTGCTTTCTCATTGGTCTGGTAATCTTCCTGAAGTTTTGTATCTACAATTGGACAACACTTGCTATGAAAACAAAAATTAGGTTGTTTTTGGATATCTAAACATGCTTGTTGAATTGAGAATTTTTCAGAAGGTAAAGGTTGGTTTCCTTCTTGTTGGGCACACTCATGACCATATTGATCAGATGTTCAATCGTTTCTCAATCACATTGAGGAGGAAGGAAGTTGGGAGCTTGCCATCATTAATTGAATGTATTAAGAAATCATACAAGCTAGAGCCTACTTTTGATGTGTTGGAGGAAACTGTTGACATGCGAAGGTTTATTATGGGATCATATGGTGAGGGGAAATGCATTGAACAACTTAATGACATTAGCTTCCAACATCAATTTCGTATCAAAAAAATTGATGGGAAAACACTAATATGGGGCAAGAAGTATTCAACTGCTGCAGAATGGGCAACGTCATCAGGTTTGCAATTTTTGAGATTCACTACAGATCATCCAATATTTGCATCAAAAATATTGTTATTACAATCAGTTGGTGAAGTTCATAATGCACGCAAACAAAATAGAGATATAAATTATTTTGATTGCCTAGAAGAAATTAAAAAATGTATTAGATATACATATGAGTACTTTGACATTGCTGATTCAGTTTGGTGGGAGTCATTTTTCAATAATCAAAGTGATATCATTTCAACAACAACAAATGAAGATATACCTTTGAAAAATCCATTTATTTGGCCACAAAATGTGTCGAATGCACATGAGGAAATAAATATTGTTCAACAGCAACAATCTCAAGGTATTATTAATTCTTCACAGGCAGAGGAAAGAGAGATGTCTATTGGTTCGAGAAGATCTCATGCACAACGTGAAGCCATGGAAGACCTTTACAGGGGTTCGGTATAGGATATTAAGGAGGGTTGCATAATCGCAGTGCTAGCAAATGGAGATCCCAATGGCTATCCATTCTGGGTTGCTAAAGTTATAAAGGTCTTTATAGAAAATGAGGATGTTACAAGTGTTGAAGTACATTGGTATGCCACAAATAAACACCCATTCAATGGTGTGTATAAGCCAAAGATGGTAGTTGAGAAAAAAAAATGGTGGAAAGAGAAAAAGAAAGGGTACGAATATAAATCGTCGTCGTACAGACATATTGAAATTGGAGGATGTTGACATACTTGTTTATGACTTCAACTTAACAAAGAGAGGAACTCTTCACTTCAAGACGATAAAGATTCTGAAAATGTTGTTACCAAAAGGAACAATGTTGAGATGGGAGTCTGCTGAAACCAGTCGTAGATCTAGAAGAATTTTGAAACCTGAAATGATGGGCATACATGTGGACTTAGATGGGGCACTAGTTGATGAAAGAGAAGAATATGGAACATCTTCATCAGCATCCAGTCACTCATCTGAAGATGTGAATTCTGATGGTGTGCAAGAAAATATGAGTGATTTTGAATAATTGTTTAAGATAATTTATCTAACTGATGTATGCATCGTATCTTGAAATAAATTTTTTGATTTCCATATGGTGTTAAATGAGAATTTATGAGTCATTTTTATGTTGTTGGATCATTTTACTAGCATTTTTTTTAAATTTTGAAGATTGACCCTAAAAAAAAGTCATCGTTCCAGTATAATCATTTTTTTGTTTTCAAGCTGTATTTTGCACGAAAATTTTGTTTTCACTGCCATTTTTAAAACATGTTCAAAATTGTCCTTAAAAAAAACCATCGTTCCAGTATACACACTTTTCGTTTTTAGCACTGTTTTTTATGCTTTTTTGGCGTTTTTTGGCTAAAGTTCCCGTTTCAAAGTTTACATTGCTTATGTTAGTCATTTTTAGTTTGATCACTTAAGATTGCTCATTTTTGGTAGTATTTCACTTGGAAAAGTTGTGATGACTAACTTTTTTAGTCACATAGTCACTAATTTCTCATTTTCTACTAGTGTAAAACTCTGACGACTATAATGCTTGTGCACCAATATATCCCTCATTCCCAATCAAAACATTTGTGTCGGATTGGCTTGGAATGTGTGTCGACTGACCAAGGGTTTGGCATATGCTACATCTTACAATCAAGCAATTGTGGAAACCAAAACGAATAGAGAACTGAACAATACTTCTGGAGGTGTTAAACTTGCTTTTCATGAACAAGGTCCATTTAGAGAGCTGGAGTTCTACCAGTGTTTCGTCAAGTGTTGTAGTGGCTACAACCACCCTCCAAAATTTTTCCTTAGCTTTGTTTTGGAGCCTTCTGTTGTGACCACCAACAACCCCCCTACTACTTTAGTATTAGCAATAACGCTAAAGAAGTGGGGACCCTTAGTAAAAAATCCAAAAAGATTTTATAATTTTTTTTTTGTATTATACTCCTCAAAAATACATCACACGGAGAAGAGTGAAGCATTTCTTTATGAGCACATTAAAACAACTACGAAGAAGCGGCGCTAAATTCATCACATCGCATACATTAAGAAACGCCCATAAATGAGAATCTTAAGAAATCTCCGATGGCCGATATGCGACATCGCATATCGCAACGTCGCATAAACAACACACGAATAACTTGACAAATTGCAATGATCTGCGATCTGCGATGTTGCGATAAAAGTGATCTGCGATAAAAGCGATCTGTGATAACAACGATCTGCGATCTTGCGATCTGCGATAAATGCGATCTGCGATCTTGCGATGCTGCGATCTGCGAGTCACAGAAATTACCCATCGCAAATTTTCCTCGACTCAGCATTCAAGAAAAGTTGTCCCTAAAACCAAAAATTGGGCGCACGCCTTAAAGAAAATTAATGAATGTACGCCAAGGTATTCATGAAGGACAGTTTTGTGTTTTTCGAAGAGTCAGTTCACTGTGGGTGTCATGATTTTATACATTCGTAGAGCTTAAAGCTTTCATGTCAAAATTTATTATCATTACTCTTTTCCTTTGCGTGAACTGCAGGAATAAAAAACAGGGAACAACATGAAGCAATGTGCAGGAAACTTCTAAGGAAAGAGGGAAAGCGTCAATGCTCGAAGAACAGAGAAGAGATGCCCTCATACACTGATGCCGCATGCAACAAAAACGAAAATTTCAGAATGTTACTGAATAGATGTTGATATCAATAGGCGATTCGACACTCAAGGTCAAAAACTCACAAAAGCAGCATGTTTACAAAATTCTGAAGCTCATGCCCGGTAAAGGAAAAAGCACTAAAGGCGGAAAATGCACTAGAAAGGCCCGGATCAAAGAACGAAGGCAGTTTTTGATGCGCGATTAGCGCATCGCTAAGAAAATTGTTTAGAAAGAAAAGTCCCTAACTTGCTTAGTCATCCACGAGTCCGGAAGCCGAGATAGCAAAAGCAGAGGCAGTTTAAGAAGAATCTGGGTTGTTACCAAGCATACATGCAGTAAATTCGCCCAACCAGAAGATGATTCTCAAAAATATCTTCTAGTTTACTAAAAAGAGGTGCCAACGCTTGCCATTTCTATTTTCGTAGCTCAAACAAAAGCAGAAGACGACCAGCCGACTCTTCCCAGGCAAATGTTGCATGCTCACAGCACTAAGGAGCAAATGCAGAAATAGTTAGAAATTAGATTCAATTTTTAGAAATAAGTTTGCTTAGATAAAGGGCGGTCATTTAAACCGTATCCGAAATTTATGTAATTAAGTTATTTAGTTAGCAGTATTGAAACCCTTCTCATGCATTTGGAGAAGGGTCCAAAAATTTGTCAAAAACTTGTCCTCAGAACATGCACTTCTGCACCCTCAGAGGAGGTTTTGATGAATGAATGGATCAAGGTTTATTAATTTTTGCATTTGATATCTGCTACTGATGTTGCACTTCTGTACTCTTGGTAGATATCAGAACAAGGAGAGATAAATCATTGTTACTTGAAGCTTATGAGTAGGACCAGTCATAAATGGTACTTTTATCTCTTGGCCATTTCTGCTTATATTCTTAAAGTGATATATAGTTTTTAGTTGTTTATATGTTATTGCATGAATGTGTGAGTTACCATTTGGCACTTTTGTACGGTGGAGTCATTTATTTATGTTTGATATATGAATAACTTATTATGCGATATGTTGTTTACAACTGTTTTTCCTAACTTTTTATGCAAAGTGGTTCATCATAATTGATTTCCATTCTTATGATAGCTGAATGATCTTTATTACCAGTTATTGTTTGAAATCTCTTTAGATCTCATAATAGAAGAAATACACCCCGGGTTAGCATATATTAGATACGCTGTTTTCATTAGATTACAATAGCATAGAATTAGATTAAAGTAGCTTAGATTAGAACTCTTAGATCAACATCATCCAACTTTGCACACACACACACCCTTAGATTGGGAAACTGGTCCCATTATCCCCAGTCGGACCCGCTATACCAAACGGAAAAGGAGCTACCAACCAAGGTCCGGATCGGGTGGGTATCCCCCTTGTTGTCGACCCGATTTTTGGGGCCTTCAACATATTTGGCGCTAGAAGGAGGGCCTGAACTATGAATGGCACTTAAATCAAAATCTAAATACCATTCTGAGAATAAATCGCCCTTATCATCTCCCCCGACTTCTCCAGTATATTTAAATCCAGAGTCGGAAGTCGCTCGAGTATCAATCGCTGCTACACACCCTGATATTTCAGACCAATTTACCATTAAACCTCCTCGAGTCGAATCTCTGATTCACAAACTTCAGGGATTTTCCATTTCTCCTCAGAAGTCTGATAAATCTCAAAGCAGTGTGACTTCGTAGTACAATCCTGCTCATCCCCTAACCAGACCGAAAAGTGAAAAATTTGGCATCCAGCCAATTGAGTTGCCTCTTCCCACCAGGAAAAGAGCGAGGAAATCACCACAAGAGTCTGACAGTGAGACTCTTTCGTCTACATCGCCCATTTCAACTACCTCACTGCGAAGTCAACCACCCACACCTCCATTCCAAACCATCATTCATCTGTCTACCACAATCCCTCTTCAATCATCCATGATCATAGTATCCTCATCTTCCCAACTATAGAGATCATCTCCCACACTTTTCTCTACTAGCAGCTCAACGATGGCCCAATCTCCATGGAACAACCCTGGGGCAGTCTTGATGCCTGCACCCTTGAGCCCAATACCGGCCCATCCTGAGAAATGGCTGCCTAAATTCAATCCAGAAGCAGGCATGCTAGCAGAAGAACACATAAACAATTTCATGCTTTCTATCAATCTCAACGGAGTTACTAACGAAGATGCTGTTGTTCGGCTTTTTCCCTATACACTGCAAGGAACAACCGGGTCATGGTATTTTTCATTACCTTCCGAGTCTATCACAAGTTGGGCTATCTTCCACAATCAATTCCTTATCAAGTTTGGTGATGACAGATCAACAACAACATTAATCAATGACCTATCCAATCTTAAGGCTCAAGCTAAAGAACCTATCAAAGATTTCGATTTACGGTTCAATAAGATTCTCAACAAAATTCCTACTGCTTCCCAACCCATTAAAGAAGTACGATGTGAATGGTATATTACTGCTTTACCATCAAACATAACAATCTTCATGGATAGAGCAAATAAAACAACCTTAGTTGAAAACATGACAGAGGTGATAGCAGTAGAGAAACGCGTAATAGCCCTGGAAAAGAGATCCGTGATAGAGGAACGAAAGTCTAAAAAAGTCACCTTCAAGGAAGACTCCAAGAAGAAACAAACAAAAGACCCTTTCGATTTGGAAGGATTGCATAAAGTATTAAATACCATGTCTAATGAGATGATTGACATAAAAAAACAAGTAGCAGAAACTTCTTTAAAAAAGCCCTACAGAGCTCTTAAAAGAGGTCCTTCAACGGATGCAAAACCACCCAATGTCATCTCCAATGCTGAAACTGAGGAAGAGGAAGAAGAAGAAAGTGCCACTGAAGGGCAAACCGATGACGAAGAAGTTGTGGAATTACAAGGAATGTGGGATTTCATCCTCCCACAAGAAGAAGATCAAGAAGTATTTCCGGTTAGCACACGAAGAAAAAATCAGCTTGATCCTCCCCAAACTACCCCTAAGCAGAAGGGCGCAAGCCCTACAACAAAAGATAAAGTCGCAACAAATAAAACAACAACTAAAGCGACTCAATCTAGCCCAGTCCGAGCAAATCAAACAACTCCATCAAAAACACTGATAGTGTCGGATGAAATGGAGTACAATATTGTTGATGACATGAAAAGGACTAGGGATAATATTACCCTTTATGAATTGAGCAAATTGAAGCATCAACAGAAGATAATGATGAAAGAATTACATGATGTGCCTATTGTACCTTTGCCTGCCGCTGTACTCTCTCAAGCTTCCCATAACATGGGAAGACCTCCAACTAACGTGATCAATAAGATTGATCCAAATGATATCGCCTTAATTGGAGGAAGATCAAGATCTCACACTCCCCTGTTTCTTCTCACTTACAAGATTTTCAACAAAAATGTGCACAATTGTTTGGTAGATTCCGGTGCTTCTTCGAATATTTTACCCAGATCAATATGTGCTAAGCTAAATGTTTAACCACAAAAATCCGCAGTGCGTATAGTTCAGCTTGATCGATCTCAAGTCGAAGTGATTGGTGAAATTAATCAAGTAACCATAAGATTGTCATCTAACCCGAAGGTATGTCAGGTTATTGACATTCTAGTGGTTGATATCCCAGAATTATATGGATTAATTCTTAGCAGGGATTGGTCCGAGAAACTCCACGGATACTTTGCAACCGATTGGTCACACATGTGGTTACCCTATAACGGTAAACCGAACCAGATAAAAGTTGAACGAGAGTTACACCAGAAGTACATAGTAACGGAATTGGAGGGAGAAAATGAAGCAGTATCGTATAACAACAGTATCATAGGCAATTACTTAGTAGATTCTTTTCTTGGTAATTTCAATGCTCACCCATCACCTTACTTAGAAAATTCAATTTTGTCCCAAGTCGAAATTTTTTCCCAAATTGATAATTCAAAGTGTGTTAATTTTATAGATGAACCTGTAAATACATCTTTGTTTTCGAAATTATATTTCGATGGCTCTAAATCTAACGAAGGAGCAGGAGCAGGATGCATTCTGATTAGTCCAGAAGGAAACAAGACCATGCTTACATGCAGACTCGAATTCAATTGCACAAACAATACAGCAGAATATGAGGCCTTGGTGCAAGGCCTATACAAAGCAATCGGGTTAAACGTCAAGTATCTTCAGGTCTTTGGAGACTCTGAGATTATCGTCAAACAGGTACGTAACACTATACATTGCCTATCAGGTCATTTAAAACACTATCAATATTTAGTACAAGATTTGACTGAGCATTTCATAGCATTTAATATCTCTTCAATCCCGAGACTCCAAAACGTGAGCGCAGACCTTTTGGCTAACGTAGCCTCTAGGCTTATTCCCTCCGAAGATTTTAGTCCAGATAGATTCTCAATAGAATTAATCTTTAGACCATCCATCCCTGACAACATTACAAATTGGAGAGTATTCAATGACGATCCTGATATTGTAAATTTCCTCACTTCTGAAGGATCCTACTCCAATCAGATAATTGACGAAGACCATCACGATCGACAAACACAACAAAATAGCACTGATAATGCTATACCTAAATCGGTGGTTAAGTTAGAAGACTTGTACGATTTGAAAAATCGATTTAAAAGGTCTACCAATTCAAAGCTCTACAGTTCAACTCTGAACTACGAATTAGTAAACCTAGGAACCGATGATAAACCACAAAACGTTAATCTAGGCATAGGCCTGGCCCCTGAAGAAAAACTAGCGTATATTCGTCTTTTGAGACAATATAAAAATGTTTTTGCCTGGAATTACGATGATCTTAAAGCGTACGACACTTCTATCATTCAACACACTATTCCTATGATTGACAACGAAAAACCTGTCCAACAGAAACTGAGAAAGATCCACCCCAATTTAGAAAATCAGATAAAAACTGAGCTAAATAAGTTATTAAAAGCCAGAATAATTTTCCCCGTCAGACATTCCAAATGGGTCTCCAATATGGTACCCGTTAGAAAGAAAAATGGAGATATTAGAATCTGTATCGATTTTCAGAATCTTAACAAAGCCTGTCAAAAAGACAATTTTCCTCTTCCACCTATGGAACAGATATTACAGGCAGTAGCAGGCTCAGAACTGATGTCTTTCTTGGACGGATTTTCAGGATATAATCAAGTGCTGGTGCATCCCAATGATTAGTTGAAAACCACATTCAGAACTAAATGGGGCACATACGCATATCGGAAGATGCCATTTGGTTTGATTAATGCCGGCGCTACATTTCAAAGAGCCATGGACATCACATTTAAGGGTTTAGTCAACAAATCTGTAGTGATTTATTTGGATGATATAACAGTGTATTCCAAGAAGCGAAGCGACCATCTTAGAGATTTAAAACAAAATTTTCAACGATGTTTAAGGTATGGGATTTCACTTAACCCAAAGAAATCTTTTTTCGCATTAAGTGAAGGAAAACTTCTAGGATTCATAGTGTCAAAATCCGGCATTCACATTGATCCTGAAAGAACCAAAGAAATCTCTGAAATATCCCTACCTCATAATAAAAAAGCCATGCAATCTTTCCTTGGTCAAATCAATTTTGTAAAGAGATTTGTCCCAGATTTTTCACGAATTGTGTCTCCTTTGCAAACCATGATTAAAAAGAATTCAACTTTCAAATGGGGTCAAGATGAACATGAAGCATTCAACCTGATCAAACAAGCTATTATTAATGCTCCATCTTTAGCAACCCCGAATTTTTCAGAATCTTTTGTTTTATACACATTTGCCTCAGAGAAATCATATGCTGCAATTCTAACCCAAGCAAATCAAGAAAAAACAGAAGCTCCAATTGTGTTTTTTAGCTCAAATTTACAAGGTGCTGAACTCAATTATTCTGACGTAGAGAAACAGGCCTATGCTGTTTTCAAAGAGGTCAAATATTTCAGACCTTTCTTACTCAAAGCCCATATTAAGATCATAGTACCATTTCCAGCGGTAAGAAATCTTCTAGTACAGAAGGATATGGGTGAGAAAAGAGCAAATTGGATCACTGCTTTACAGGAATACAATCTTGAGATTAAACCAGCAAACATTGTAAGAGGTCAAGGCTTCTGCAAGATGTTGGCTGGAGCATCGCAAATCCCTGAAATTTCATCCGAAGAGGTACAAATGTATGAGGTAAGCCTAAACGATGCAGAATCATTGTATGCTGATATCATTTATTATCTTAAGAACGGGTATGCTCCATCACACCTGGATCACACTAAGAAAAGAGCTCTGAGATTGAAAGCTAAACAATATCAGCTCATAAATGATATTCTTTTTAGAAAAAATTATGATTCTGTTCTTCTTAGATGTCTTGAAAAAACTGAAGCCGAAAAAGTTTTGCAGGAACTCCACGATGGACCAGCAGGCAGACACTATGCTGGAGATGCTACTGCACATAAAATTTTACGTGTAGGATATTATTGGCCTATGTTGTTCAAAGATTCACACAGTTACGTGAGGAAATGTCAAGTCTGCCAAACAACTGCTGGAAGACAAAATAAGTCGTCCCTACCACTACAACTGGTGAACATCAAGCAACCATTCGGCCAGTGGGGCTTGGACATAATAGGTGAGATCGTTCCTCACTCTTCTAAGCAGCATAGATACATCCTCATGGCAACAGATTATTTTACTAAATGGGTAGAGGCAGTTCCTCTCAAGACAACTAATTCTGAAAATATTATCGAATTCATAGATCAATTTATAATCACTAGGTTTGGATTGCCAACGACTTTAATGTTTGATAATGCATCATACTTTTCTGGAAATGCAATGACTGAGTTTGCACTTAAAAGAGGATTCAAACTGAAATATTCGGCCAATTACTATCCGCAAGGTAATGGGTTAGCTGAGTCAACAAATAAAAACCTAATCAGGATTATTAAAAGAACAGTTGACCAGAACCAAAAGAATTGGCATAAAGCTTTGGTAAATGCTTTATGGGCAGATAGAATAACAAAAAAAGCTTCGATCGGCACTTCCCCCTTTAATTTAGTTTATGGGAAAGAAGCGGTTCTTCCAACTCACTTAGTCATTCCCTCTTTGTCTTTAATAAAATACATTGATGAAGTACCTACTTCCTCCATACAACTAAGACAAATGGAAATAATCAAATTAGAAGAGTAACGAGAACAATCTAAGAGAACCCATGCTCATCATCAAGCGATAATAAAATCCTCTTTCGACTCAAACAAAATGACCAGAATTTTTTTTCAGATGGGAGATTTAGTTTTAAAATGGGATAAGGCTCATGAAGAAAAGGGAAAACATACAAAATTTCAAAAGATGTGGCTTGGTCCTTTTCAGATTGTTGAAGTCATAGGTCCATCAACGTTTGTCTTACAGGATCTAGCAGGTAGAAGGGATTCTTTGCCTGTTAATGGTCAAATCCTTAAAATATATTTTCCATAGAAGATTATTCTTCTATTTTGTAGAATAGTTTTGTCTTTTCTTTTTTCCCTTTTTCATAATAAAACTGGTTGTTAATGGTTACTATCGGTATTCGCGAAAAGACACCAATTCTCTTTCAGATTTTGAGCTTTTCGCTTGTATAAATAGAAAATTTTTGAAAATCTGATCTTTATTATTGACGGATACAGTTGAAAACTTTAGCCTAGATATGATATTAGTTTCAACTTCAAAAAATTTTGATGAAAACAACCTTTAGCGAAGGAATTGTTTTATATCAGCACAATGAAAGGTATCAATAACAAAATAAAGATTCTCTGTAAAACTGCTGTTTTCAAACTCTATTATTGTCGTCCAGAGCTTTCTTAAGGAAAACAATGATATCCTCCCTGTTAAAGAAAATCGCAGCATTCAAAGGGACAATCCAAGAAACACTATATCTCAAAGAATAAGAGGTCTCATCACGAGCCGGCTTATCATGATCACAGATATTATAACTTTGCTGACTTTTCCAAACACTGTCCATCAAAACAGGGCAATGACTCAAGATTATGGAAATCAAAAGACAAGGGATCTCATCACGAGCCAGCTTGTTCAACAAAAGTGTAAATCAAGTGAATGACTGTGTCATAATTTGGCTACCAAACCAAGACATTGTTCTTTAAGAATAAAAAAGGAAAAAGTGTCAAAATGGATTTTTTCTTTGGGGGTTGTAGATAGCCTTAAAACAGGATAAAGGATCATTGTTGGGTAACAGGTAACCCTGTCGAGGCTATGGACGCCTGCTGGCAGCAGAGGCTCTACCTACGGCAAACGAGCATATTTTAAGGCTAGCACATAGAGAAAACTTTATTTTATCTTTACATGACCAAGTAATGGCTGATGTAGATACAAAGACAAGCCTGAGGAAGCAAACAATTAGAAAAGAAAGAAGTTGAAACAAAATATCATTGATAGAATGAGGCATAATGTACTCTATCTGTCCATAACAAAGTTTAGATTTATGAAAATTTTTCTGTTTTGGAAGTTTAAAGAATTCAATAGAAAAGCAGAGATAACTGGTTCTTCCAAGTGAATCGCCATTGTTGTGACCACCAACAACCCCCCTACTTCTTTAGTATTAGCAATAACACTAAAGAAGTGGGGACCCTTAGTAAAAATTCCAAAAAGATTTTATAATTTTTTTTTTGTATTATACTCCTAAAAAATACATCACACGGAGAAGAGTGAAGCATTTCTTTATGAGCACATTAAAACAACTGCGAAGAAGCGGCGCTAAATTCATCACATCGCATACATTAAGAAATGCCCATAAATGAGAATCTTAAGAAATCTCCGATGGCCGATATGCGACATCACATATCGCAACGTCGCATAAACATCACACAAATAACTTGACAAATTGCAGCGATATGCGATCTGCGATAAAAGCGATCTGCGATAACAGCGATCTGTGATCTTGCGATCTGCGATAAATGCGATCTGCGATCTTGTGATGCTGTGATCTGCGAGTCGTAGAAATTACCCATCGCAAATTTTCCTCGACTCAGCATTCAAGAAAAGCTGTCCCTAAAACCAAAAATTGGGCGCACGCCTTAAAGAAAATTAATGAATGTACGCCAAGGTATTCATGAAGGACAGTTTTGTGTTTTTCGAAGAGTCAGTTCACTGTGGGTGTCATGATTTTATACATTCGTAGAGCTTAAAGCTTTCATGTCAAAATTTATTATCATTACTCTTTTCCTTTGCGTGAACTGCAGGAACAAAAAACAGGGAACAACATGAAGCAATGTGCAGGAAACTTCTAAGGAAAGAGGGAAAGCATCAATGCTCGAAGAACAGAGAAGAGATGCCCTCATACACGGATGCCGCATGCAACAGAAACGCAGATTTCAGAGTGTTACTGAACAGATGCTGATATCAATAGGCGATTCGACACTCAAGGTCAAAAACTCACAAAAACATCATGTTTACAAAATTCTGAAGCTCATGCCCGGTAAAGGAAAAAGTGCTAAAGGTGGAAAACGCACCAGAAAGGCCCGGATCAAAGAACGAAGGCAGTTTTTGATGCGCGATTAGTGCCTAGCGCTAATCGCGCATCGCTAAGAAAATTGTTTAGAAAGCAAAGTCCCTAACTTGCTTAGTCATCCACGAGTCCGGAAGCCGAGATAGCAAAAGAAGAGGCAGTTTAAGAAGAATCTGGGTTGTTACCAAGCATACATGCAGTAAATTCGCCCAACCAGAAGATGATTCTCAAAAATATCTTCTAGTTTACTAAAAATAGGTGCCAGCGCTTGCCATTTCTATTTTCGTAGCTCAAACAAAAGCAGAAGACGACTAGCCGACTCTTCCCAGGCAAATGTTGCATGCTCACAGCACTAAGGAGCAAATGCAGAAATAGTTAGAAATTAGATTCAATTTTTAGAAATAAGTTTGCTTAGATAAAGGGCGGTCATTTAAACCGTATCCGAAATTTACGTAATTAAGTTATTTAGTTAGCAGTATTTAAACCCTTCTCATGCATTTGGAGAAGGGTCTGGAAATTTGTCAAAAACTTGTCCTCAGAACATGCACTTCTGCACCCTTAGAGGAGGTTTTGATGAATGAATGGATCAAGGTTTATTAATTTTTGCATTTGATATCTACTACTGATGTTGCACTTCTGTACTCTTGGTAGATATCAGAACAAGGAGAGATAAATCATTGTTACTTGAAGCTTATGAGTAGGACCAGTCATAAATGGTACTTTTATCTCTTGGCCATTTCTGCTTATATTCTTAAAGTGATATACAATTTTTAGTTGTTTATATGTTATTGCATGAATGTGTGAGTTACCATTTGGCACTTTTGTATGGTGGAGTCATTTATTTATGTTTGATATATGAATAACTTATTATGCGATATGTTGTTTACAACTGTTTTGCCTAACTTTTTATGCAAAGTGGTTTATCTTAATTGATTTCCATTCTTATGATAGCTGAATGATCTTTATTACCAGTTATTGTTTAAAATCTCTTTAGATCGCATAATAGAAGAAATACACCCCGGGTTAGCATAGATTAGATATGCTGTTTTCATTAGATTACAATAGCATAGAATTAGATTAAAGTAGCTTAGATTAGAACTCTTAGATCAACATCATCCAACTTTGCACACACACACACCCTTAGATTGGGAAACTGGTCCCATTATCCCCAGTCGGACCCACTATACCAAACAGATAAGGAGCTGCCAACCAAGGTCCGGACCGGGTGGGTATCCCCCTTGTTCTCGACCCGATTTTTGGGGCCTTCAACACCTTCCTACCAACCATCCTCAAAAACATGTCTTGCACTGTAATGTACACGAGCTTTAGTGGTTTTCTAGTAGATTGCCAACAAGTGCATGATAGCTTGTTGCATCCCCCTCACAGATTGTTTCTTCGGACTTGGTCTAGTGGTAGGCTAAGAAAATCCCTCAAGAAATTGCACAATTATGGAGGGGAACCATCCATCCATCTAGAAATTGCGCAATCTTGACTAGCAGCCTACTGGGATCCAGAATTACGCAATTTTGCCTGTCAAGCTTAACTGGAAAAACTACGCAATCTGTCCCAGCAAGAATTATCAACCTAGAAATTGTGCAATTCAGGGCAACAGCCAACTCCTCAACCCAAAAATTGTGCAATCCCTCTGGGCAGCCAACCCAACACCCTCCCAGAAATGTGCAAATTTTCCAATGAGTCAAGTAGGTTGTTGCATGTGCCTTTAGGTTGACTGGTTCCCTCAGGGACCGAGAAAAATAGATTTGCATGCATGGAATACCTCTCCCAAGGCAGCATGCAAGGCATCCCTTGATTTATGGATTTATTTTTAGTAGTTGGAGGTTACATGCAAGGATCATTTCAGTAACCTCTCGCCAAGTGTCACTTTTCATATATTTGTGGCATGCACGTCACAACCTTGATTTTATCAAAACTCATTAACCAGACACTCCAAAGTTCATTCCTCACATCGACCTTACAAATTTGACATCCCGCATTTCATATAGGAGTCGTTGGCACATTCAGCTCAGCTGTTTTGGGGTAAACCTACTTTTCATGTCTTGCATTGTATTTCTGTCTCTTTTTGTGTTTCACTTCATGTGAGTGTTGTTTTCTTGATTTCAGTTAGCACTTGCTATCGTTTTGATGTATGTTATCTTGTAGAAGCATCGTTTCAGTTTTCATTCACATCTCACTGTTGTCGCATGCATGACATTGTTTTTCACAGACGATCGTCGTTGTGTTGACTCGCTTCACACACATGCATGCTTTCCCATTTTTTGAATCCTGCACTTGTTGTTTGCATGAATGGTCATTCACTCTTGTTTTCACTCATCTCACCATGCATCTAGACTTCTCATGTTTTCATTTGCCCGTTGGCCGATCTACGCTGACCTGGATTGAATCTTGCCCTGCCTGGCTAGCACTGTGCCTTTCCAGAAGCAAAGGCTTTACCTTCCCTCCAGAAATTGTGCAAGTCTGTGCCAACACAAACCTCTAGACTTGCATTGCACAATTCTTGGAGGTAATGTCCTGCTGGCCCCAGAAACTGCGCAATGCAATTTGCTGGTTTCATGACACTGCTGACTAAAATTGTGCATTCCACAGTTTCAATCCTTAGCAGACCAGTATGGACTGTGCATTGCATAGTTCCAGCAATTAGTTAGCCTCTTGATAGCTCGAACTGTGCCTTGCGAAGTTTTGGCAGTCATTCTCTTGACCTCCCAACAGAAATTGCGCAACCTTCACGATCAATCACAAAGGTATGTTGCAAG
This sequence comes from Pinus tabuliformis, assembly GCA_031772625.1. Classification (NCBI taxonomy): domain Eukaryota; kingdom Viridiplantae; phylum Streptophyta; class Pinopsida; order Pinales; family Pinaceae; genus Pinus; species Pinus tabuliformis. The sequence continues at coordinate 897,993,507 of CM062808.1, forward strand.
CCAATCCTCAAGTTTGTTTTGGTTTTCGACTGACAAATTGCTTGCCATGATTGTTGCTATGTCTCCAGGCATCACAAATGTTCATCTGTATCTCAGCAGCATAAGTACAATGGCCTTCAGGAGAGCAGAGTCAAAGGACACCTTTGAGAGAACAACGAGGTTTACAGCCAAGCAAGTGTCTATGAGCTCCCCTACCTATGAAGACATCAAGTTATTCGTAGACAAGTACATAAAGATAATATGGCAGCAACATTACAACAAGCACCACCATCAACAACAACATAAGGCAGCACACTTGCATGCGATGAATGCAAGAGGAAGGTTGTTGAAAACACAGAAGCAGAACAAAGTTGCAAGCTCAAGCAGATCCACTTGTGATGAAAGAAACTTTGGAGACTGAGGCTATGAGGTGACAGTGCGACATGAAGATTGTGTGAAGGCTGAGAACAGAACAGAGAAGGAGTTGCATGTGCTGAAGCAACAACTCAAGGAAGAATAGGAGTTGCATAGATGACATAATGAGTTGCAGCAGGAACATGTAAAACATGGGGCGCAACATGCACATATGGATGAAACTGTGCCCGTACAAGTTATAGATCCATAGAGTAGCTGGCATGGAGCAGACAAGGTGAGTAGTGCTATTAATCACATGTAATGGAATTCAAAAACATGCATGTCATTGTGCGCACGCATGCGATTCCACCCATTTGGTACACTCACCAAGGCGAAGACAAGAAGTAAGTCCAACTGGAGCTAAACATGTATTTTGACAAGTTGATGCACATGACCACCAACACATGCTTGGAGAGCAATGTAAACATTATGCATCAACAAGTTGCTAGTCCGGTCCCACCCAGGACAACCATGCACATGTTATCAGACGAGTTGGACAGAGGAGTCATATCAGTGCACCTGGATGCAACGAAGGCAAGAGTTCGCTTCAGCGATATGTCTCCATTAAGCGCACAAACACCATCATGAACAATCAAGATTGGCGCTAGCTCACCACCTTCTACCATCACAAGGATGTTAAAGAGTTGGTCTCGCCACAATGGTCTGAGTGTCAGTGATGTCTTACATGGCTTTCTCAAGCCATTTTGTCTCACATGGGCACATGTGCATTGTAATTTAATGTTTTGTCAAGTGGAAGTTCAAGTATCAACATTTGAATGCAATAGCCATAGAGTAGTTGAAGAGTCATGAGGATAGATGAACGATCACAAAGGGGAATGTCAAGGGTCACCCCACCCTTTGCTATAAATAGTCCCTCATAACTCATTGTAAAGGCTTTTGGTCAACCAAGCTTCCGATAGGAATATCTTAGAGAGAGATTGGAAAATATTTTAATGAGCCTTGGCTTCTCAACTGCGTAGAGCTAGTATATCTCTTTGGAGGAGTAGGTGGTTGTGGCTGCAACGTTCCACTGTCAGAACTAATTTTTGGAAATGGATGTATTGTATGACTCGAACTTACACTTCTTAATATAACAGAGCCAACATGTTTCATGCATATGTTGTATTTTATTTCAACTATCTTGAGTACTCTAAATGATATATGTATCTGTTTTCTTACGCATGCATGTGTAGCTATTTTTGTATATGTATGTATGAATCTTTCTAAAATGTGTTGTTAGTTTAACCATCACGTTGGATGATCAGGTGGATATTGGTGGCCACATGCCAATTCCACTTGGACCCCCACTATTGTTTCTTTCAGTTTTTCAGTTTCCTTAATTGTCGCACAATTTACTATTTTTAGCAATTTTTCAGGGCTTGAACTTCCAGAGCCATTTTGAGGCCCTAAACGATGTTTTTTGGGGAAAATGGGAGAAATATGGGTCCATGGATAGATTTTTCTCTCCCCAAAGTTATAGTCCTCGGATAGATCTTTCTAACGAGGTATTGTGCATGTCAAACGGATATCATATGCCAAAGTTACGACCCCGGGAAGTTGATGTACCAATTTACCCAAAATGGGGCCCATAGTTTGGTGCTTCTTCTCCTAGGGTTAGTTTTTTGGATGTTAGGGTTTTCTATTGTTTCTCAACAATAAATAGGCCTTCGAGCCTATTGTAACACAATTCAGAGGCATGTAGCCGCCTCATCTCTTTTAATAGATAAGCTACCATTGGCATATCTAGTTTATTTCCATTTCTGTTTGTAAGCATATTTAAGTATTTTACAATAATGAAATGAAGTATTATTTCTACTGCATCTCTGTAGCATCTCTGTATGTATGGTTATATCTGTAATTTTTTGCGTTCCTATTTAAATCTGGGCCAGTGGTATCAAAGCAGTCTACTTTTTCTCTATCTTTCTTTGCATGTCCCCAATGAGGTCGGGATATTAGGAGTTAGGGCTTGAACTGGTCGAACCTTTGCAAGACCAGCCTCGCAAATCCCGATGGCCTCCCATGGCGGATGAAAAGAAAGACAAGGGGGCAAGAGATCCTCTTAGAATCTTGCTCAAAGAGGCACTCGAGTGACAAAGGAACACAATGATGGACAACTTTGCCCCCAAATCCTTTAGCGGCTACCCAGGGGCGACACATCTACTTCCAGCAGCTACTCCGGAAGTGCCAAACCCTTTAAGGTACAAGTTAACTTTGACATTCCAATATTTGAGGGTCCGATAGATGCAAACACTATAGATAAATGATTAAATCTGTTAGAAGGGTATTTTTCTGTTCATGATTTTTTTGGCTGGGAAAAGATTACTTTAGCTCTTCTCAAAGCTTCCCCCCACGTCAAGGACTGGTGGGAAACCTGCTACGAGCAGAAGGATGAAAGTAAAACCTCACTGTTTTCAACCGCACCCACTTGGAATTCATTCTGGGCTACCATCAAGGAGTAGTACTACCTTGTCAGAAGCTATGAGGATCAATACATAAAGTGGACCATGCTGTGGAAGGGAAGGGACCAAGATGTGCCAGAGTTTACCAATATTTTCCATACCCTTCACACAAAGTTGGGTATCAAGGATTCGGAGCAGCATTTGGTACTCAAATACTGCGACTACCTGCACAAGTACATCCAGGATGAAATAGAATTCCTGAAAATCTCCTCACTCAGCACGACATATTGATATTCCATCAAGATCGAGCAAAAGTTTAAACAGAATAAGTGAGACTTTGGATATGTGAATCCAAAGCAAGGGAAAGTTGCCCCAAAACTGCAGAACAAAGGAAAAAGCCAAGGCGGGACAGCCCAAGACAACCCGCCAAAGCTACAAGCAAAGAACACCACCGTGAAGCCAAAAAATGACATGGGAAAGTGGTGTGAGTTCCATAAGAGCTCCACTCACAACACAAGTGAGTGTCGGGCCAAGCAGTCACTGGTGGCCGAGCTAAAGGATTCAAAATCAGATCCATGTTCTGACTTTGAGTCAGAACTCGACAAGGGGAATGACAAAGGGAAATAGATTATTGATGCGGATCCCAACACCACCGTTGCCACCACGAAGATCCAGAAGAAGGAACCCGAAGATCCAGAGGAGGAGGAGCTTCTCTTCCACTCCCAGATGTGGGTAAAGGGCTCCTCGCTATAGTTCATTTTCGATAGCGGAAGCTAAAAGAACCTCATTTCGGTAGAGGTCGTGAAGCAGTTTGGCTTACCGACCACAGAACATCCACAACCGTACACCATCGGGTGGCTTCACCAAGGACAGGATCTTCGCGTGAGCCAGCAGTGTCGCCTTCCATACAACATCAAGCCCTTCATGGATGAGGTATTGTGTGATGTTTCTCCCCTTGATGTTTGTGATGTATAATTAGGCCAACCATACTTGTGGAAGCGACATGATGTGTATGAATCAAGGTCTCATGCTGTTATTGTTACTTTGGGAAATAAGTTGTACATGATACTAGAGGTAGCACCACTTATCGCCATCTCTTTAGTTACTGCAAAACAATGTAGTAAGCTCGTTTCCAAAACCGGGAATTTTTTTTCCTTGATGATACGCCCTCAAGGAAAGAAGAAGGCAGTGGCCACGACCTTCAGATGGGGCCCCTCCGCAAGACAACTATAGATGGACAAGGTCATGGAGGAGTATGAGGACATCTTCACCTCCCCCGCATGGGTTCCTCTGCACTGTTAGGTCAAGCACTCCATTGAACTGACCCCAGGTGCATCCCTTCCAAATGGACCAATCTATCGGCACTCTTTTCTAGAGAACGATGAAACCAAGAGGCAGATTCAGGAGCTGCTACAGAAAGGTCACATCCGTTTGAGTTCATCGCCCTGTGGGAGCCCGATCGTGTTGGTATAGAAGAAGGATGAGACGTGGATACTCTGTATTCACTATCAGGCGCTGAACAAGATCACTGTCCATAATAGGTACCCGATCCCACGGATTGATGACCTCCTGGACCAATTGAAGGGGGGAAAATATTTCAGCAAGATCGATTTGAAGTCAGGATATCACCAGGTACCAATCGAACCCTCTGATGTCTGGAAGACTGCCTTCAAAGCCAAGGAGGGATTTTTCGAATGGTTGGTTATGCCTTTCGGGTTGACGAATGCTCCTGCAACCTTCATGAGGCTAATGGATGACATCTTGCAGCCATTCACCAACTCATTTGTAGTGGTATACTTGGATGACATCCTGATCTTCAGCCAGAGTTGGGAAGAGCACCTCCACCACACCCGACAGGTTCTCCAAACACTGCCGCAACACAATTTATGTGCCAATTGGGAGAAATGCACTTTTGGCATGACCCAGGTTCAATATATGGGATACATTATTGATGAACAGTGGGTGCATGTGGATCCAACTAAGATCCAAGTCATTCGGGATTGGCCATCTCCAACCACTCTGATAGAGGTCCGCAACTTTCTGGGTCTTGCCAACATCTACCGTAGGTTCGTGTTGGGATTTTCTCATATCACTTGGCCCTTGAATCAAGTCACCAAGGGAGGAGTGAAAGAAAATTATTTTGGTCTGAATCTCAACATAAAGCATTCACAGAGTTGAAACATCGCCTCTACGCGGTACCAGTGCTCGCATTACCAGACTTGCAACAAACATTTGAGGTTGAGACAGATGCCTTTGACTATGCTATTGGGGCAGTCCTTACTCAACACGGGCATCCAATGGAATATCACAATGAGACACTTTCAAACATAGTAGGAAAGTATCCCACTTATGGCAAAGAGATGTATTCCAATGTGTAGGCCTGCCAATAATGGAAGCATTACATTTTCGGGAAGGAAACAGTCATCCACATAGACCACTAGCCCCTACAGTTCATACAAACCCAAGGGAAATTGCAGAATGATTACCATCAAAAGTGGTCCACATACCTGCAATAGTTCCATTTGAATATAAAGTATAAGAAGGGAAGCACCAATAAGGTTGCAGATTGCCTTAGTCGACCACCAATCATGGCGTTAACCACTGTGCTTAACTCTTGTGGGCACGAGACTTCTTATTGGCCACTTCTCTACAAAAGCAACCCAAAATTCGACCACACATACCAGACACTCTTGGAGGGTCAACATGTTCCATATTTTCACCTCCAGGATGCCCTGTTATGCCACTTGGGTCACCTTTGTGTTCCTTCAAGCGATCGTGCCAAGATGACTTGGGAAGCACGCTATAGTCGGGCTACTGGGCATTTCGGGGTTGAGAAAACGGTGGCAATATTGCAGAAGTCGGGAAGTACATCAGATCATGCACTGCCTGATTCATTGCCAAACTGATCATCAAGAAGCTAGGCCTCTATACCTCACTGCCTACCCCTATTCGACCTTGGGAATCCATCTCCATGGATTACATGTCGAGCCTTCCCTCTATTAAGCATGGAAACAATTGTGTTTTTGTGGTCGTCGACAGGTTCTTAAAGATGGCCATTATGGTGGCTTGCAAGAAGAATATCACAGCAGAAGCCACTGCTAAACTCTTCTTTGAACGAGTGTGGGTACACTTTGGGATCCCAAATTCTATCATCTCAGATCGGGACAGCAGGTTCCTCAGTACATTTTGGTCCAATCTCTGGTCGATGCTGGACACCAAACTCACTAAGTCCACAACCTTCCATCCCCAAACTGATGGCCAGACGGAGGTTGTCAACAAGATGGTTGTACACATTCTGCGCATGTACAACTCAAAGCATCCACACACATGGGATGAGAGCATCCCCTATGTTCAACACAGCTATAACTGGGCTCTCCACAGCTCGACTGGCCACAACCCTTTTTAGGTGGGCTTGGGATTCCAGCCACTATGTCCCATTGATGTGGCCACGCCATTTGTAGCTACTTAGGCAGATTCGACTCATGTCCAGTCCGAAACAGATAAGGAAAACAACTTCATTGATCATATCCAACATATTCTCCAGCAGGTCCACGACATCCTAGAGAAATCAAATGCCAAGTACAAGCAGCAACATGATCAACATCGGGTGCCACACAAGTTTCAAGTGGGCGACAAAGTCTGGTTGCATTTGCAAAAGGAATGCCTTACCAGAGCATATCAGAAACTCAGACCACTCCGATATGGTCCTTACACCATTACCAAGGTTGTGGGAGACAATGCATTTGAGCTCAGCATTCCCCCATTTCTTGGCCTGCACCAAGTGTTCAATGTGGACTGCCTTCGACCATACTTTCCACCATTACTCTACACATCTGACATTGCAGAACAACTCACACCCACAAAGTTAAATCCAGATTGCATGGAACACGTTGCAACTGATCGAATCATGGACACATAAATCAAACGCACTCGTCAACAGAAGATCCAACTTTATCGAGTTGTTAAAGCAATCCAACTCCTTCACCAGGGCAAGTGGCTCACTAGGGACCAAGTTCAGCAGAAGTTTCCTCATCTTATGGAGGAACTCAATGAAATGGGGACCATTGCTTCCTAAGGGGGGAGGAATGATCCAGGTGGATATTGGTGTCCGCCTGTCAATTCCACTTGGACCCCCACCATTGTTTCTTTCAGTTTTTCAGTTTCCTTAATTGTAGCAAAGTTTACTATTTTTAGCAATTTTTCGGGTCCTGAACTCCCGAAGCTGTTTTGAGGCCCTAAACGACATTTTTTTTGGAAATCTGGGAGCAACATGGTTCCATGGATTGATCTAGCTCATCTCAAAGTTGTAGTCCTCAGATAGATCTTTCTAACGAGGTATTGTGTGTGTTAAACAGAGATCATATGCCAAAGTTATGACCCCAGGAAGTTGATGTACCAATTTACCCAAAACGCGGCCCATAGTTTGGCGCTTCATCTCCCAGGGTTAGGTTTTTGAATGTTTATGGTTTTCCATTGTTTCTCAACAATAAATAGGCCTTTGAGCCTCATTGTAACTTAGTTCAGAGGCATGTAGCTGCCACATCTCTTCTCAGAGATAAGCTACCATCGCCCTAGCTAGTTTATTTCCATTTATGTTTGTAAGCATATTTCAGTATTTTACAGTAATGAAATGAAGTATTATTTCTGTTGCATCTCTATATGTATGGTTATATCTGTAATTTGTTGCGTTCCTATTTAAATCTGGATCATTGGATTGCTAACTAACGTTCCTTCCATGTTGTGATGCATCTTTGCTTGTGTGTTCCCTTCTTAACTCCATGCTATCACAGGTTTCCAAGGGGCACACTCACCTCACCCTTTGTGTGTTAGAACCTCTCATGCAACTTCCTTGACTTACTGAATATGTCAAACCCTTGTTACCAACAAGGACATCTTACTTGCCTTTATGCGAAACCGTGGTCAAGGCATTACTGTACGACCCACTGTTAGGACTCCCACACCAAATGGTATGAGGTCTAATTTGGACTTCTTACCGGGGAGACCCCCTGACATGTTGGTGGGCCCAACATCGTCAACACACACATGCACAGAGATTTATCTAGAGGAAAGAAGCTTTTCAAAACCCCTTAATACATGTACTGCATTAATCAAAGAATTTGGATGAATACAATATGCTCTTCTTAAGCTTTAGCTCAACCTACACCTATATCTTCTATCCTCTGCTTGAATGATTGACCTTGGCCAATACTTAGCCAAAATTTCAAGCCTCCAAGCCCCTATTTCCATACGTTGTTCCCTTAGGAATTAGGCCACTATTAATTAGGAAATTCCTAAATTTGGATTTCACAATTCCTATAGGTCCTTATCTGAATCCATGCATGACCTGTGCAACTTGGACTAGTTTACAACTGATAGTACACTGCCCTTGAACTCCAATATCATCTGGGTAACTCGAATTCTATACATACATGATTTAATTTAGGCCAATTGATTAGTTAATTGGATGATTAAGTAGTGTGAAAAAAGTTACACACCCTTGTCACTTATTTTGAAAACAGTTACACACCCTTGACTGAACCTCCACTAGTTCTACTAACAATGAGAACTAGTTACATTGACAATAACTTAAATTAACTAAAATATATTGGTACAAATTAGCAATCAATCATGTAGAACTGAACTCAAGTGTCTCCAACTTGAATATATTGAGTTAACTTAGTGACAAGAGCCATGTCACGTCAGTTAACTACCTCCAAGTATTCTGCTAAAATTGAAATTGAAATTTCTCCTAATTTAATCAAGGAAAAATTAAATTAGGAATTTCTTGCTGCATTTTCAACACAATTTATTGAAAAAATATTGTCTCATACAATTATATAATTTTTGATTTATTAATAATTTTATTTTGTATAATTGATATGCATATACCCTTGAATGTATGCACATGACTATCTGTTGGTTTCTAGATTGTCTCGGTGACAAAGGACAACCTAGAAAGACATTAATTGAGGGTTGAAAACCCTCCCACATCAGGCTAAAGCTAGTTTTCCTTCGCCTTAGGGGTTATTCCCTATTAATGACCCTGGAAATATATTCAATTTTCGAAATGATAAATGACCATATTACTAATGATATCAAGGAAATTTAGGTGCTAAAGCTAAAGAATATATATATATATATATATATATATATATATAAAAGTGTGAAACTACTTAAGCAATAGGAAGTCTACAATTTGGGGGAAGAAAATAATAAACAAATAAAGATAGAGAGAAAATAAAATCACATAAGAAAAGTGCATTTAAAATTCATGTATAAATAACCTTCACTAAACAAACTGTTGTTGAAAGCACCATATCAAGTATAATAACTTCCACATCTAAATAGAGGTAAATTTCAGGAAATTAAACATGTATCAATAGTTTGAATATCAAAATATGAAAATTGCCAAAAATACTATCATAAGTTAACATTGATCAAGCCAACCCTAATCTTGCACATAACTATTGAATCATAAACATATCAAACTTAACAAAATACCATAACAGATAACAAAATGCAACAAATAACATATGTTCTCATCAAGGAAGAAAGTAAAACCCGGCTCTTAAAGCTTCAACCTATAAAATTTGATGAAAATGTCTTGACTACTCCACTTCTGATAATATAATATCAGAAAGATAGACATAATGAAGTATAGTAGACACAATCTCAATGATAAATCAAGTTTATAATAGGATCACATCTCTCACTGCATATGGACATGTAACATCAGAAACAAATGAACTTCGATTCAAAATTGTGTAAAAAAATCCACAAAGTCAAACAATCGATATATGCAACAAGTACATTAAGATTATTATAATTCAAAGAAAATTTCTTCCCTAAAAATCCCGCACCCTATTTGAATAAGTTTGAGAGTTTCATATACATACATATAAATAATTTTCTAAATAATAAAAATAAAAACAAAAATGATTTTTGAAACTCCTTTCATTTTGAAAGCCATTAGAAGACCTTCGCATACTTCTTGACTTTGAAAAATATAATCATCCGTCCTATGTAATTCTCTATTGGATTGTTTTCCCAAATCTTTTATCTTCTCATAATTAATTTCACCCAAATTTGCAACCAATTCCTCATTTATTTCCTTGCATTAATTAAAAAAAAATTATCCCCAAAATAATTACATAAAATTTACAAGTGACATACTATAAATGCATTTCTTACCTTATTCCAATGATCTTCCTGCATGGTTGTTTACATACCTTTGTCGTTCTAACCCCTCAGCAGTAAATTAAAGTAAATCCTTTCAAATTCAACAAAAACCCCAAATCCTAGAGTGTATTTCATGTGGGTCCATCTGAATTTTCATATATGAAAACAAAACCCCATCCATAATGCAAATACAAGGTAGAATAGGGTGTTTAATTAAAAAAAAATTAAACGAAATTAATACCAAGCAAATGAGACCTGATTTTCTCTGGGTGTAGAAACGGCAGTTGTTAACATTTTTGTTTGACCCAAAGAGGTATTAAATTAATAATAGTTACCTTAAGTTTGATTCATTACCTTATTAATATAGTTATTTAATTTATTTTATTTTAACTTAAATGAAATGAAATGTGCATGTATGTTGAGAATGGTGTAGAGTAGTTAGGATGGTTATATATATAATTTTTATTATGTTTTATTTAGGTTGTATTTAATTTATATTTATTTAATTCATTTTGATTTATTATAGTTGATTTATATTTTAATTATTATATTTAATTTTTGATTTTTTTAAATAATTATTTTATAATTATTATAATTTATAACTATAAAAGTTTTTATTATTATAAAGTTTTTATGATTATTAATTTAAGACTAAAATTTCTAATTTTCTTTTTAATATAATAATAATTTTATGATTTTTTTTCCTCAAGGAAAAATCGCAATTTTATTAAGAAACAAAACTACATTCTGTATATGTTCCAAGAGCATTCAATCATATAAGTTAAATACTGGTGTTTAGAAAAATAGTGACATAATATAGTTAAACAAACCAAAAACTAGGACTAAGTCATAAAGCTCAGTTACCTTTTTCTTCCTTTCTTCTTTTCCACTTTTTTCCAACCTCCTAGATTAGAAATGACATTTACGATTGCTAGTTGGTTTTCTTCTACAACCATTAGGTTTTCCTTATCTGATTCTGGGCTCTCAGATACGTGTGAACATTTATAACCTACATATCCTTTTCTATAGGAATATTCTCCTCCAAAACTAGGATTGAAGTTCCTACTACTTCCAAACTCGTGAGAATTGGAACCATTATTACTTCTTGTTTCTTCCTCCATCTGATGTTATTTCTTGTGGATTTTGATTGACTGCAGGAATGGGATTACCAATTTCCATCTCGTCGTCTTCTTGTGATAGGTGCTCCTCTGGAAATTTCCATCCCTTGGGTTTTTTGGCTTGTTTCTTTTTCCTTCTTGGATCTTTCTTTGCTTGAGGGTATGAATTTTGTAAATGACCCGTTTGTAGACAAATTCGACATTAAATGCTGCATTTTCAAAATATAAAAACTGGGTCCAACATGTGTTGTCATGTAACTGATGGATGCAATCAGGTAAGCCTTTACTAAGGTCTACCTCCACAAAGATTCTGGCAAAAGTAAAGATTGCTTCTTTAGTTCTCTATGTATATATCTTTATGTACTTCCATAATTTATTTCCAATTTCTTCTAGTACTTTATGATGCCAAAAATGAAGAGGGAGATTATGCAATTTGACCTGCACCGACATTTTAGAGACCACCATAGTACTGGCATCAAAATCCAGGAATCATGGGGTTATAAAGAGACCTGGAGATCCCCAAAATCGTAGCCCCTCTCAAGACAAAATCCCTTTCCTTTGGTGATTCAAATTTAACAATGAGAAAAGCCCTGAAACATAAATGAATATCACAATTTACTGTCCAAGTACGAAAGATCCACTCAAATAGATCCATTAGTTTTGGAAAAAAGACGTTAAATCTACATATGATTCCCTCGGCTTGGAAGATTGAGCTAATATTATTTACCTCTGAGAGATATACTACCATTTCCAGAACCCAATTCAGTTGTTCCCCAATGTAGGAGCCAATAACATTGAGAGTTTGATATGATTTGACTCGAGCATCAATATCCCCTTTAAGAAATCTTTGAATGATGTAGATCTGTTAGGTTTCTTTGAGTTTAGGTTGGATGAGAATCCCCTCATCCTCAAACTCAAGAGAATATTGGAGTCCTTTCACACTCCATAAAATTCCACCAGATGTTGATCTTGAAGCACCGTGCCCTCATATATAAGCACTTGAAGAGTTGTGGGTATACCTATGTGGGGTTGGATATTATACTTCAAATTTTCCACTAAATCCCATTCCTGAATCCGATAAACAATGAATTTGACTTTTACGTTTTTATAAATATTTGGAATTTTTCCTTCCTTTAGATCTTAAGTTTTTTTTGGTTACATCTGTAATTGACAAATCCATATCTAGCAATTGAGAGCTCCTTTCTACATGGGTTGCCTCCAGATCTAGTTTAATGTAGAAAATTTGAGGTCGAGGGGCAGAAAACTGAGCTTGAAAAACATTCCATGAATATTTTTCTCCTTTACGAACCACTCCTTCTCTATGAACAAATCCAGATGGGAGGTTGTAGATCTATCCTGATGACTTTGGATCTACATAAAACCATTGGCCAAACAGAGGATTCGGAGAAAATGTACTCTGATCCAATTGGATGGAACCTCACAACATTCAATCCCTGTTTGTGGCTTTGAAACTTAGGAATACTGGAGCGACTTCATTTTTTGACTCCAGATACATCTCAGATCCATGATAAAAAAGAGATAGGCGAGTAGAGCCATCACATAATTGTAAATGCATTTGGAAAACTGCTACAAAAATTTAAGAGTTCCTCAAGATACTGATTCTCGATCTGCCTACATCTATTGCCTTGAATAAAAAAGGGAATGATGGCATAGATCTAATGCTCACCTCCTTTGTGTAACACCAACTTATTTCCTATAGCAGCATTGACCAAAGTTTTACAAGAAGAACAAACCCTATCATGACTAACACACTCCATTTTCCTCTTCTCTCACCTATTTGTCTCTCAAAGCATGATCAGATTTTGTATCTCTATCCTGAGGATGAGCCACACTTGCTAACTTGAAACGTTGGCAATCCTATAATTTTTATGACTTAATGTAGGGTGGACATGAATACTTTTCTATGAAGATTCAAGCATGTTATTTTGATCATAGGAGTATGAGAGGAAGTCATATGATGAGGGAAACACAAGGAAAAACTCTCAGAGATAGCCTAGTTAAATGATGGAAAAATCTAGTGGCAACTATTAAGCATAGCCGAACTTTGCCTATTTTTTGGTGAAGACTCCGCATTTTGTGGAGTAGAGTGCGAAGTAAAGAATGTAGTGGAGCGTGAAGTGGACCATGTAGTGGAGCAAAGGAGTGGCATGTGGACTGCGCAATAGATATACCATGCGACATATGGACTTCAGGGCGGGCTGAAGCCCCTCCCTTTTATAAAAGAATGTAATTTTGTAAAATATCAATGGTTTTTAGACCATAGTAGCTTGTATTAGGGAAGTCCATGGTATATGGACCATGGTATTTTGATGATATATCCCTCGATGTAATAGTATATATAGGGATCAATAATAATAAGAAGAATAATCTTTATGGTCTACATCTATGTTTATGGTCGAATTATTGTGATTTGTAGCTTGTGACGAAGAAAAGGCTCTACAGTTGAGTGCGCAGAGGCCTGATTCTATAGATGAGTGCACAAACAAGCTGAAACTTAGTGTGTAGGTCAATAACTCTTTGTTGTACAAGATTCATTATTATAAGCAACAGTTCTTGTGGACATAGTCCCACACTGGGATGAACCACGGTAAAATCTGTGTCTTCATGTGTATCTTTGCTTATTATCTGTTGTACTGTAGCAGTTTTATTACAATCGCATTTTATAACATCACAACAAAGATTATGGGTTTATATGATATATTTGTGTGATTAAATGAATGTAGTGAAGTAATCTATGTATGTTAAGGACAAAAGAACATAAAAATACCACATTGTATCATCCCTCAAGGTTGTAGAAACCTAGTTCTGCATCCTCCCATAGTCATTTCGGGTGAGACTGCGATCTACTTGCAGGTCATTACCAAAAGGGCCAGTGATTAAGGTTTTGTTGGTGCATGGTATAGATTGAACCTCGATCCGCCCAATCTAACCCAACAACAACATTTGGCTCCTAATGGGAATAATGCCTCCTTGCGAGGCGTTAAGAATTGCAAACCCAATGTCTTATCCAATGTGCATGGATTCAATTTACTTTGAGAACGAACCTTGGAGCGTATCATCATATAGCTAAAAACATGGATGCTAATGTGTTGCAAACAAACACCTTATTAATGATTTAATGATTTTCCATGTAGTTACCACTATTTTAGATTGATATTCAATCTCAATGAGAGAGCTAGAAACATACCGATTTCATCGCTTAGTTATTATTTTACCCGTGTCCCAAAGATGTACGAGGTGCAAGCGTATTTTCATTATCACATGATGCATCATGGAAATTAATCAGTGCATATATTAATGCACAATATAATGTACAAACCATTGATATTTTTCTTTTTTGATCATTTTCCTTTTTTGCTGTTCGATGATAAAAGCGGCTAGCTCAATATTGCACAAAATTCCACCGAGTTTACCACAGAATTTGCAAGATTCAAGTGTACACAATCAAATTTTGATGAAGATTAAAAAAAATTAAAAATGAATGAATACCCTTTGAGGTCCTTTGGAGGATAGAGAAAATGCCAAGCAAATGAGACCTAATAAATCTTATTGGTTGAAGTGCTTTAATCTAGAGGCAATGGTTTTCTTTGGGTATAAAAAACTTCAATTATTAACACTTGTGTGTGACCAAAAGAGATATTCGTGCGAGTCAAACCTTGTTTGGGTTTTACTTAATAGAACCTTCATTTCCATAAGGAAGTGTAGGGAGTGCATATGATAGGTTGAGGTACGAAGAGAGCGTGCTCGTAGGTTTGATTCATTAGCTTTTAATATAGTTATTTAATTTATTTTGTTTCAACTTAAATGAAACATGCATCTATGTTGAGTATGGTGTAGAGTAGTTAGGATTGTTTTATAGTGTATTTATTTTATTTATATTTTTAAATTTATTTAATTTTTATTCTATATTATTTGTATTATATTTATTTAGTTTATTTTGTTGTATTATATATGTTTTATATTTTAATTTTCATATTCAAATTTTGTTTTTTGAATTTTTTATAACTATTTTAATAATTAAAATTTTGTTTTTAATTTTTATTTTGAAATTATTGTGCTATGAGGCGCTTTACAATCTAGTCCAGTATAGGGTATATGTGTAGGTGTAATGTACCTACATAAACAATTTAAGGTTTAACTAAAAACAAATGTTAAAAGTGATTTTGGGGACGAGTGAAAACATTTAAATGTTGTCCCAATTAATAATAAAATGTTAAAGCAATAAAAATAAGAAAATTTAATTTGTTATATTTTGATTTATTTATTAACTTTTGAACATGCTTTGTTAAAATACCATGGGCTAATACCATGGCTTATCAATACGACATGCCCAAAAAACATAACTTATTTCATTTTATAACAACATGAAATTATTCTTAACCATGAATATTGACCCCCACTTTATCACTAACCTTTTTTCATTTTATAACAACATGAAAATATTTTTAAACATGAATATTGACCCCCACTTTAGCACGAATATTATTAACTCGTAAATATATTTGTTAGAATATCATGGGCCAATACCATGACTTATAAATATCACATGCCCAAAAAAAATAGCTTATTTCACAATCAAAATATTTTATAACAATATGACAAGATTCATAACCATAAATATTCATCCCCTTGTCATTGATATTATGAACTTGTGAATAAGTTTTGTTGCAATACCATGGGCCAATACCATAGCTTATCCATAGCACATGCTGAAATACCATAACTTATTTCACAATAAAAATATTTTACTTTAATTTATTTTTATAACTTTTTTTTAATTACACCTAAAAGGACAAAGGTTATAATTAAATTTGAGATATACCTAAACTCTCTAAGGACTACTAAAAATATTCTCATAGAAATTAAATTAAGAACCAACATAGATCCATGTTAACTAGGGATCCCAAGCAAAGTGACTAACAATAATAGAGGAAAGACAATGCATGATTTTTTTAAAGTTTTTCATTATTGTATTTTCTTTGACATGATTGATCCAAAATATAGGTTTAATATATTACAACCAATTGAGTTATTTTTTAATTTAGATATTTTTTTAAACACAATACAATCAAATTTAGGGAAGGGGCGGGGGGGGGGGCAGGGGTCGGGGGGAATAGTGACAAAGCAGAAGAGAGAGAGAGTAACAAGGGAGTGAGGAGAGGAGGGGAGAGAGATAGGGAGATGAAGGGTGAGAGAGAGAGTGAGAGAGATAGGAAGATGGAGGGGAGAGAGAAGGGGAGAGGGAGGATACAGTGACATATTTGGAAATAGAGAGATAGAGAGAGAGGGAGAGAGAGAGAAGGAAGAGAGAGAAGGAGAAATAGATGAAGTTGGAGGGGTAGAGGGAGGGAAGGAAGAAATAATCCATAGAGGGAGAAAGGTGGAGAGAGATGCAGTGACAAGGGAGGGATGGAGAGAGTGAGGGAGAGAAGAGAGGAGGGGAAAGAGATAGGGAGAGAAGGGTAAGAGAGAGAGAGAGGGAGATACAAAGATGGATGGGAGAGAGAGAAGGTGAGAGAGAGAGAGGGAGATACAAAGATGGATGAGAGAGAGAGAAGAGGAAAAGATGGACGGGAGAGAGAGAAGGGGAGAGGGAGGATATAGTGACATATTTGGAGAGAGAGAGAGGAAGGTGGGAGAGAAATGCAGAGAGAGGAAGGAAGAGAGAGAGGACTCAAGAGAGAGAAGGAGAAAAAGATGGAGTTAGAGGAGGAGAGAGAGGGAAGGAAAAAAAGACATAGAGGGAGAAAGGTGCAGAGAGAGAGGGACTAACAAGGGAGCCATTAAGAGAGAGTGAGGGATAGAGGAGATCTGGGGCCAAGAGAGAGAAGGAGAGAAGGGGAAGAGAGAGAAAAGGGGAATAGGGAGAGAGGGAGAGAGAGAGTAAGAGAGATAGATATGGAGAGAGAGTGTGTGTATGTTTGGGGGTGACATAGAGAGAGGGAATAAGAAAGAGACAGATAGATACAAATACAAATATTATATAGTATTATATAACCAACCTAGATCCATCTTAAACCTAAATCTCTCAAGCACCAAAAGGGATCAAATTTCTAGAGGTGAACACTTTTCCTCAAGTTTTGCACTCAAAAAGAGGTTTTCACCTCTAGAGATTGGATCCTTCTTGAAGCTTTGGGTTAAGATAGATCTAGGTTGGTTATAATAATAATTATAGCTTATAATTATAAAGTTTTTTACAATTATCAATTTAATATTAAGACTTTCAATTTTTTATATAATACAATAATGATTTTTATGATTTATTGTAGGGTGGATATGAATATTTTGCTATGAAGATTTGAGCATGCGATTTTGATCATAAAAATATGAGAAGAGGTCATATGATGAAAAAAACACAAGAGAAAATCCATAAAAATAACTTAATTAAATGAGTAGCCAATTTAAAAAAAACGCTATCATTTACGGGAAAAAAAATATGAAAATCAACAAAAACAAAATTGTGGAGTTATATCTATGTACCACGCATATTTTAAATAAAAATGTTATTAATTACGAATATACTAAAATTATTTACCAAATTATTAAAATAAAATATAATGAATCGTTTCCCTATTAGTGTAAGTGGTTTGAAACATTTAATAATATAGATGAATATACACATTTTATCTCAACAATTTGAGTAAACATATACTAATATAAATAAATATACACATTTTTTACCTCAACATATTTTTTAAAGTAAAAATAACCCAGGTAAACATATTTTTTTAAACCAAAAGATAACCTATAGATGAAGTTGTCTCATTGTACTCAATTTACAATTTTCCTTCAAGGAGAAATGATTTTTTTTTTTTTTTTTTTTTTTTTTTTCAGAAAGAAAATCAGAATAGTATTATATTAAGAAGATATAATAAGCGATTACATGACAGCATTCAGGACTTTAAATGCAGGAAATAGCAGGAGCCTGGATCAAGCTGAAATCTGGGACATAGTCGAAGATATGCAGAACAATATCATATGCATAGACCCCGTAAATCAAAAACAAGAACAGGTTGTCTTCCAAGAAAGGAAAGGATCAGCATAGATCAGAGCCATCATTGAGCAGGCTGGAGAATAGCTGTAATGTGCACCAATGTGGAGGAGATAGGAGTCATGGAGTCCTGAAAAATACAGGCATTCCTCCACTTCCAAAGGCACCAACATGTGGCGATAAATAAGGAACGCCATTCAGGGCGTTGGGTACTCCACCACTTAAAAGCCTCATGAACAGAAGAGAATACCTGAAGAGAAAAACCATGAGATGAAGAGAGCTCATGCCAGATAAGAGCTGATGCAGGGCACTGGAAAAACATGTGGATATTGGATTCAGACGCTTGTCCACACATTACACATCTGCTAGGTCCAGACCATCCTTTCCTTCGGAGGACCTCCCATGTGAGGTTCCGGTTGAAAAAGACCAGCCAGGAGAATAAAATTGCCTTGAGCGGGCAAGCTGCTTTCCAGAAAATAAAAGGGAAGATTGGAGAGGGCTGAGCCAGAAGATTTGATGAGGCGACTTCATGTAAGTCCTTGACACATACTGGAAGAGATGAATTCTGCTTAGACCATGACAATACATCAGAGGAACTGTAGAAATTTTGAATAATTTAACACATATTCACAGAGATTATCCTGATCATACAATTATAAGCGGAACATGTATAATACATAATCTCCTCTACGTTGATCATCAGTTTACAGAAGCAGAAACATTCACAGGCGCACATAGAAGCATCAATCAAACTCATAAACACAGTATGTATCCCGGGGAAAGCATCTCGCTAAAAACCCCACACTATCTGTATATTATATTGATTGAATCATGTAACAATACAAAGCATAATACTTCTCACAAGTATCTCCACCTGTTACACACAATACAGCTCAGATTTGATCTCCAAATCTCCCCCGCTGCTTGTCTGCCTCCACTGCTCAATACCTGCTCAAGAACTGATGAGAATAGCTTCCCAAACTCGTTTTTCACCTGCAAAATAGTCACTCACTCTTTGTGGACGTGAGCAAAGGCTAAAATGTGGGCCAAATACGTGAGCAAACTCATTGGCATACTCAATCCTTTGATTAGGCAAGATCTGATGCACAACTATAGTCACAACTGATAGCAATCTGATTCTCTACCACTTGTCCCTGTTGAACTGAACATGCACTGACATGCAACTGAGTTAACTGATGTATTCTTTAGTTGTATTATGAGTTAATAACTTGTGAATTAATTAATAAATAATTCACCCAACTCATCTCTAGTCTATTGATCAGTTAGACTAAATACAACCAGTTTAACAAAGCTAAACTGAACACAACTCCATCAACTGCACCTCCAGTCCACTAAACTCAACTCACTTGAGTTCTAACTGAAGTCCTGCATGCAAATATTAGTCATCCCATAGGTAACCACGTATTTCCTTGTGGGATCTGCATGTACCACATCCGTAGCTCATTCTGAAGTGCTCCAAGAGAATAAGATCAAGTTTATAGTCCAAATATTATTATGAGACAATAATATTTGACTTTTTATTTTTGACAGCCAGTCTAAAAATAGACTTTGATCACTCACACTGTGATCATTCACATTTTGATCAAAAATAGAAGTCCATCTATTTTTCCCAACTTGACCAATCATCCATAAACAACAACCTGCAATCCATAGACATGATCCATATGTCTAAAAATAGACTTGCGCCAAAAATAGCATGCGGGCCCACTTAGTGAAGGCGACTCTTTTCACTAAGCTCCATCATCTTGTTGTATTCTCAACAAGCATTTCTTATTGCACACTTTTCAACACTCCCTCTCAACAAGAAAGGCTTCCTCTCAAACCCGATCCTGTAACTCTGGAATGTTCTCCATGCAACACATCTGGCTGGTCCACTTGCTCTGTCATCAAAGTCTCTGACTGTTATTGCCTCTGTCGACTGAAACTCTGCATCTCTGTGCTCTTCAGTATCTGACTACTCTAGCCTCTGTCACTTTGATCTCTGACTGCATCCGTGCTGCTGCTGGTTCTATCTCCCAGCATTGCATCCACACTGCACCTCCCAACTGACCTCCCTGTTGGGATAGAAACACCCTCTGATGTTGAAGCTCTACCTGTTGCTGACAAGTGCTCCCTCTCTGACATCTGCGCTACTGCAACATCTCCATGCATCTCGCACCATTGCACACCTCTCTGTGCCACCTAACACTGTGCAAAACACTTGTGCCTCTCGCATTGCTACAGCCTGCTAGCTATGCGCTATCCTAGGATTCCCTACACTGTCGCTCTCTCTGCCGCTCCATCCGCATCTGTCTCTACCCAATCAGTCAGTTCCTGCTACTACACATCGGGGCTCCCGTAGCAAGGTCTCATCCAAGAGGTTGGGTACCTCAAGGATCTTGCCCCTCCTCTTTGGGATGATCAATCCACATCACCCCACCTCCTACCTGGAGGTATGGATGCATGCGATCCCTCAGCCCACCTGGCTTGAAGTTTCCCCCTACTGGAGGTCTCTGGATGAGTAGATGTCTCTACTCGATCTCCTCTCAGCTTCCCCTGTTGTGGCTCCTCCACAATCTCCTGAAGCTGCTGCACCAATCGTGGCTCCTCCACAATCGTCTGAGACTTCTTCTGGCTCTGCATGTTGAGAGGTAATATACGCTCCCTCTCAACCACCAAGTCTCCATCAGTTGCCTTGCTGCTCAAGGCTTTGCATGCATCTTGAACCTCAAGAGCACACAGGTTCTTGACCCGTGAACCAATCTCATGACAACGAAAGCATCTCACCTTCGACTTGTCAACCTTCTTCCCATCATTGGAAGAACAAGATTCGAAAAGAGAAACCTTCTCCTTCCCCTTCTTCGCCTTACTCGCTAAGGCACAGTTCTCCTCATCATGCATAGATGAAGAACTGTCTCTGGTGCTCCGTCTAATCTCCTCCTGCATCAAATCCGACCATAGTCATTTCCAATTTGGCAGTTTCTCCCTTCCATTCATCGATCCTGGTAGCTACGCCAACTCTTAGGAAGGTCAAGGAGTGCTAGACTCACCATCCTCATCCGACAGTCACCCCCACACTTCCCAGCTCATCCCGGCATTGGGTGAACTTCGTGAGATACTGGGGCATACTGTCTCCATTCTCACATTGAATGTTTATGAGTTTATCTCTTGCTTTGGAATTAAATCCGAATTCCACCAGCTCAAAACTCAACCGCTTCCAATCTAGAATTCGTGAGAACAAGGTATTTCTTGTACAGAGATCGACTGTATGGGCATTCACCGGATATCTCACCTTCCAAAAGAAGGATGAATCCAAAGGCTACCTAGCCCGATCACAGACTCTGCCTGAAGAAATAAAATGTAAACACTTCCTGAATAATAGATCTGATGATCAATCCTCGCTTGATATCCTGTAAAAATCTCTTCTACAAATCAAGCAGCTCCGATACCATGTAGAAACTTTTTCTACAAATCATCTAGCTCTGATACCATGTAGAAATTTTGAATAATTTAACACATATTCACAGAGATTATCCTGATCATACAATTATAAGCGGAACATGTATAATACATAATCTCCTCTACGTTGATCATCAATTTACAGAAGCAGAAACATTCACAGGCGCACATAGAAGCATCAATCAAACTCATAAACACAGTATGTATCCCGGGGAAAGCATCTCGCTAAAAACCCCACACTATCTGTATATTATATTGATTGAGTCATGTAACAATACAAAGCATAATACTTCTCACAAGTATCTCCACCTGTTACACACAATACAGCTCAGATTTGATCTCCAAATCTCCCCGCTGCTTGCCTGCCTCCACTGCTCAATACCTGCTCAAGAACTGATGAGAATAGCTTCCCAAACTCGTTTTTCACCTGCAAAATAGTCACTCACTCTTTGTGGACGTGAGCAAAGGCTAAAATGTGGGCCAAATACGTGAGCAAACTCATTGGCATACTCAATCCTTTGATTGTGCAAGATCTGATGCACAACTATAGTCACAATTGATAGCAATCTGATTCTCTACCACTTGTCCCTGTTGAACTGAACATGCACTGACATGCAACTGAGTTAACTGATGTATTCTTTAGTTGTATTATGAGTTAATAACTTGTGAATTAATTAATAACTAATTCACCCAACTCATCTCTAGTCTATTGATCAGTTAGACTAAATACAACCAGTTTAACAAAGCTAAACTGAACACAACTCCATCAACTGCACCTCCAGTCCACTAAACTCAACTCACTTGAGTTCTAACTGAAGTCCTGCATGCAAATATTAGTCATCCCATAGGTAACCACGTATTTCCTTGTGGGATCTGCATGTACCACATCCGTAGCTCATTCTGAAGTGCTCCAAGAGAATAAGATCAAGTTTATAGTCCAAATATTATTATGAGACAATAATATTTGACTTTTCTATTTTTGACAACCAGTCTAAAAATAGACTTTGATCACTCACACTGTGATCATTCACATTTTGATCAAAAATAGAAGTCCATCTATTTTTCCCAACTTGACCAATCATCCATAAACAACAACCTGCAATCCATAGACATGATTTATATGTCTAAAAATGGACATAGTCTAAAAATAGACTTGCGCCAAAAATAGCCTGCGGGCCCACTTAGTGAAGGCGACTCTTTTCACTAAGCTCCATCATCTTGTTGTATTCTCAACAAGAATTTCTTGTTGCACACTTTTCAACAAGAACCTGTCTGCTTGATTCCGATGTCGGTGAAATACTTAGTTGCCAGCTCCCAAGACTGTCGCAGCTGATGAGGCAGACCAAGTGCATCGGCGTCCTTCCAGATTGGCAAGGAGGAAGACCACGACGATATCAGTTTATCCCAAGTGAACAGACCCCGGGAGTGAAAAACAACAAGCAAATCTGGGGTGAGCTTTTCTTCCAAGCCGAGTACAGTGGGATCAATACCAATGAGGATGTTGGAGCCAGTAGAGAAGTGCCATCGGAGAAAGGCAAAAAAGAGGTCCTTTATCTTTCTAAATCCAAGCCAAATAGCGGAGCCTTTTTTTGTGCCAAGGGACTTTTCCCTGAACCAGTAAACTATGGGCCGACCCTTTAAATATTTCTGATTAATAATATCACTCCATATACTGTTACCGAGGACACCTCTGTGGAGAGAGTTGCAGAGAAGGGCCTTGCCGAATGACCGCTGATGCAAGAGACCCCATCTGCCTGCCCTCTTCGGCCTGGAAATTAGATCCATGTTTCCCAGGTGAATTTTTGAAAAATGAGAACGCCCACCCCATAAAAAATTTGCTGATAAGGAGACCATTTTCCGGACTATAGTAGTGGGCAAGAAGAAGAGGTGCGCCCAGTAGATCGCAAGCTGGGAGAGAACAGATTGGAGCGGGATGAATCTGCCGCCGAGGGATAAAAAGCGCAGCTCCCATCTTGAGATTTTCTTGTAAAACCTGTCGATCATCCAGTCCCAATCCTGGATGCTGTACGCATTAGGCTTGAGAAAGAAGCCCAGGTATTTGAAGCCTCCTTTAATTGTTGCCAATTGGACACCAAAGAGATCAGCAATCCATTGCGCCATCATCACATTTGAGTCGTTATGATATAGTGTGGATTTGGCTCTGTTAATGATTAATCCCACTGCAGATTGAAATTTCTGAAAGATACCTGAAATACATAACCAACTGGATTTGCAAAGCAGAGCAAATATTAGTATGTCATCGACAAACAAATTATGGGAAAGAAAGATATTCTTGCAGATCTTAATCGGGGCACATCGATGCTCGGCCACTGCATGGTTGATCTGCGAACTGAGGGTGTTCATGACTAAAATGAAGAGAAGAGGGGAGAGAGGACATCCTTGACGGAGCCCCCTTTCAGCTTGAAAGGGAGGTGAGGGACATCCATTTATGATGACTGAGTATTGAACGTTCTCAACGCAGGCCATCACCCAATTGATGCCTTGAGTTTTCAGACTGATTTTTGCTAGAAGAATGTGGAGGAACCCCCAGTCCACACAGTCGAACGCCTTCTCCAGATCAACCTTGAAAACAGCTGCATCAATATTTTTTGTTAAGACCGAGAACAAGCATTCTTGGGCCGAGGCGACGACATCTAGAATATTTCTATGTTTTAAGAACGCATATTGATCCCTGGTGATGAAAGAGTTGAGAACCGGCTTCATTCTCTCGGAAATGATCTTTGAAATAACTTTGAAGAGGATATTGCACAATGCAATTGGCCTGAAGTCTGCAAAAGAATCGGACTGTTCCTTTTTAGGAATTAGCGCTATAAAGGTTGCTGTGAGAGCACTGTTGATATTCCCCGACATACGGGTTGCGTCGACCATCCCCAGCAGATCATCTTTGAACATGTCGTAGAAGTGTGAGAAGAATTCTATTGGCCATCCGTCTGGCCCGGGACTTTTGTCCTTTTGAAACTTCTTAATGACTTCATGGATTTCCTCTTCGGTGATGGCCTTGAAGAATTCTGTGTTGGCTGCTTCATCGAACATGACAGGAACCCGGTCGATCATCCAAAGAACATCATTAATCTCGCTAGATCTTCTCCTGTATTGCTTCTGGAAAAATTTTGTAGCCTCCCTCTCAATTGCTTGTTGTGAATAAACAAAGCCTCCGGATTCGTCCTCGATCTTGCATATCGAGTTCCTGTGCCTGCGAGCATTAGCGAAATTATGGAAAAATCTGGTATTATGATCACCCTCATTGAGCCAGAGAGCCCGACTTTTGAGTCGCCAAGATGATTCTTCATTAAGCAGCAAAGCATGTTTCATTTTTTCCAAAGAATTAAGATGAATTTTTTGGTCGAAAGGCATAGAGTCGAATGGAACCGAGCCAGATATAATTGATATCTTCGTCATTATATCATTAAGCGCCTTTTTATCAGACCTCTTCTTTTTGATAATCCATTCTTTTGCAGATTCTCTCAGCGAGTGCATTTTATCACGAAAGGTAGAGAAAGTTGTTCTCTCGACCTGCTTTAATTCAATCCATTTTTGTTTTATGAGGGCATTGAACGATTCGTCCTTTAGATAGGTCCTGTTAAACTTGAACGAGTACCCCAGTTTGTGATCCAGGATCCTCCATTCAAGGAAGATGGGTCGGTGGTCTGACGTATAGTCATTTCCAGTGCTTGCCGTCGGCATACCCCATTGATCAATTATGCTGGCGTTAATGATAAACCGGTCGAGGCGTTTGGCTATGAATCCCGGTCCAGACCTGCAATTATTCCACGTAGGAGCCAACCTTTTAGGAATTACATCAATCAAGTTCCTTTTGAGGAATTCCGAACGAAGTCTGTCAGCGAAGGGATCGGACTTCCTGCAGTTGCCCCAGCGTTCATTTGAATTCAATGCTATATTAAGATCCCCTGCAATCAAAAGAGATTCGATGTCAAGGATTTCAGATGCAAACAAAGACTCCCAAAAGGATGATTTGTTCCTGTAAGGCGCGTAGATGTTCAAAATATTTAAGATCTTTGGATGACCCCTGACCAGAGCAGAGATAAGGATGCCTGCACAACATTTGTAGGCCTTGGCTTGGACTCTGGATGGATCCCACATGACTGCCAATCCTCCCGACAATCCAACAGCATCGGAAGCAACGATATGCCATGATGGAAACATCCTTCGGAAGAAGGCTATGGAAGTCTGACTAGAGTGCATGGTTTCTTGAATAAAAATGATATGAGAGTGGGCGGATAAGAAAATCTGTTTGAGTGCCAGAAATTTAGGAGCGGCGCCCAAGCCCCTGATATTTAGAGAAGAGAGAAAGGTCATTTGGAAGGTTGACCAGCCATACATGCTCTAAGAGGCTGAGACGAAGGAGACTCAGAGATTGGAACTTCAACGAGAGAGAGGTTGGATACGCCGAAGTCTGAAACAGTAGTCCTACCTCTAAAATGTCGGGAATCCCCTTTCTTTTTTTTCCTGACAGTGATGTTCTTAGCTGAGTTTGGGCTAATGGAGGGGAAGGAGGGCTTATGTATAGTTAGGGGTTCAAGGATCGGCGGATTCCTGTGAAGGAGGAAGTCGATATCGCTGTCTGGTCTGTTTGTAGGCGATGCATGCGGGGAGTTTACAGGTGAGGGCGTGGGCATAGGTTCCTTGCCTTTGGGTTGATGAGCGGGAGGCGTGACTGTAGGAGGGGTTGAAGAATTGAGGATAATGGGGCAGGACCCCACCATAAAGTCGCCCTTATCCATGGGGGAAGGGGAGGGAACCGGGCTGTCATCAAAAGGCTCAGGGATGGACGGACGATTCAATATCGGAGAGGGCGGATCATGGGACAAGGCCTGGGCAGAGGATTTATTCTGGGAGGGCACTTGATTGAGAAAACCTTCTGTGTCTTCCGCCTGAGATTCCACAACAGTGACACTGCCTTTCCTGAAAGAAGAACGTTTAGTTTTCCTTCTATAGTGGTGCCTGCAATTATTAATAAGATGACCTGTGCGGTGACATAGAGAACACCGGAAGGGAATTCCCCAATAGTCTAATCTTTGGCAAGTTGTAGAGCCTTCCCAAGTGATCTCAATTTGCTCCGGGTAACCCCCTTTGTAGGGCTTTTCTATCAGAACCCAAGCGATCCTCTTATCTTTCTCTCCTCTGACCCATGGATCAACGTAAACAGATTTCCCGACTGAATTACCTATCGCCATAAGAGTCTCCACAGACCATAATTCCAGCGGTAAATTAGGGAGTTTGACCCAGATCATGCAATTTGATGGAGTATTTTTGAGAGGGTCAAAGCCCATATACCATCGAGATAGAAACAAGAAGCTCCTGCCTACAACCCATGGCTTATTGAGGATCATTTCTAGATCGGATGTCTTTTGAAAGTGAAAGGAAAACCAGTCTTTCATCAGTCTAGAAATGATTGGGGTGTAACCAATCAGAGGGAGCCATTTAGAAGACAACCAGGTTCTCATCTTGTCCTCAGCCATCTCTGGGAAATGCCACTTTCCAATGAGAGCGAGCTTCTGGAGGCTGTCAATGCGAGCAGACAATGTTGCACCAGAAACAGAAACCGCTTGAGGGGGAGGAATAGTTTTGACCGGATTCCATGATTGCTTTGAGCGGTTCCCCTTTTCTTGTTCACTGCTGCCTGATGGGGGAATGGGGCCATTTCTGGGCTGAAGCAACATCTCGTCCACCGTGGCATGCCAGGTCGGATTAATGACAGCCGATTCACGTGCCATCTCCGCCTCAATGGCAGCCGAGAAAAGTGCCCTCGTGGACGGAGAGTCACCATCAACCGACATAATTGAGACGGATGGGTTGATGGAAATAAGTCAGGCAAACGGTACTAGCAGCTACAGATGAACCTGGATAGAAAGATCACTGGATGGAATAATCTATAGGAAAAAGTACCGCCCAGAGGGTTCCAATAGATTTAGTCAGAGCAGCAAGATTTAGAATTAATGATATTCTGGGTGAGAGTACCCCGAGCCCCAAGAAGGAAACTATAAGGACACGATTCTAGGATCAGCTTGAAATAAATGGATGACAGGGGAGAGGCAATATAACTGTCAATATGTCATTTTGCCTGGAGACGAGAACCTTCAATGCAGAGAAGGACAACAGAATTACACTCCTTGAAGTAAAAGCAACATTAAGTGGACTGAAATCCAATTTGAAAAAAAGACCGGCAACAATCCGGCAGAGAATTCCGGTAGGAAGGCCTACCGCCAAACTCTGTGAGCCAAAGGGATTCGAACAGGGGATGGATGGCAGCGGACAGAGCTGAAATCTATGGGCTGGATCACTATGTTTCTCTAGTCCTGTGACTATGAAGGCCTAAAACAGAAGCCTAAAAGCTTATGCTTCCATCTGACTGTTGCAATCGAAACAGCAACAAAAGATATGGATGACACACCACCATTTGCCAATGCGGAAGCGGATATCTGAGCAAGGACTGTAGACGTAGAAAGATGCTCGAATTCTATTGAGAAAAGACTTCAGCATGTTGTTGAGCATTCGACGTGTAGCATCAGACTTATCCGGGAAAGTAACGTGCCCAGCATCTATTCACATTACTATTTTAATGAAAAAACAGAGGAGAGAAAGTGATACTATTGAACGAGAGCGCGGTTGACGGGGAGCCGATTCTCGTTGAACAGGTGTCTGAAACTATTACTCTCCTCCAATCCCTGCATTACCCAGTTTTTCTAACGCCTCGTTGGCTGCTGCCCATGCTCCAGCTTCTCCTTCCCACGCGTCTTTGCCCTTACTCTAACCAATTTTACCAATGGAAAAAAATCCAGTGTCAAGAAGTATTTGGAATCATCTTTACAGGCACCTAAACCAGACCCTACTTCTCATCACTGATTTACGAAGTATATGCAAGATTAGTTTGAGTGTCTTGCATCGCTTGCACCAGAAATGATAATTTACACTAATGCTTTCACAACTTCAAATACCAAAGACACGAGAATGAATGATATCCTAAATAGTCATATTAACAACATATGTATTATTTATTACAAATAAAATAAAAGAGTTGATTAGATGTAATTGTAAAACTTCCTAGTTCAAAGATGCTATAACCTATCATTTAAGGATGCATATAATTTCATCAAAACCTGGTTATTACTGGGAAATAAAAAATAAAAAAATGTTGATACATATACAATACTAATATTCTATGTAATTGTTGTTATTTTTCTCTCTCCAATCAAGTATAAGTAGACAAATTGTTGTTATTTTTCTCTCTCCAATCCCGTATAAGTATATGGTATTTTTCTCTCTCCAATCAAATATAAGTAGTAATGTTGTAAAGTAATGTAATATAAATATTTTAATTTAGTCAAATTAATATAAAAATAATTTTATAAAAATAAAATAAAATAAAAATAATTATATAAAAATAAAATAAAGGTTTTGGTCAACGTTCAAGTCACCGCATAGGTTGATATCACCACAAGCGGCAGAGGTTCAGATAAGCGCAGACAACAGAGGTTTTGACATAGCAAATTCACTAATTACATTTATAATTAAACTATAAACTGTTTTAGATCAATCTCAATTCTAAATTTAGAGATCAATTTTTTTCTACTTTAAAAAAGATTTAATGTAATTAATCTAAATTGAATATTTTGTTTTTTATTACATTTATAATTAAACTATAAACTGTTTTAGATCAATCTCAATTCTAAATTTAGAGATCAATTTTTTCCCACTTTAAAAAAGATTTAATGTAATTAATCTAAATTGAATATTTTGTTTTTTATATAATTGTGTTTAGATAAATATTTTTTTATTACGTTTATATATTTTTGAATTGAAAATTTTAAATTTAAAAATTAAGTTTTAATTTTGTTATTAATATATTATTACATGGAGTACACCATTCATATTATGAATTATGGATAAAAGTTATAGTTAGAATGTTATTAAAAGAAATTATAATTTTATAATAAATTATAATTTTATAAATAGCTACCATGGTAGCGCATCTAAAGGTTAAAGTGGCAGTAGTAAGCCTATGTTTACAAGTAATTACTCATTTTTAGTCCAAAAAAAAAACTATTATGCTATAAATATAATTTTTAAAAATTACTAATATATTTTATAAACATAATCATAAAGTAAGAGAAAAATGATAAACTTATAATTATGAAAAAAATTAAATAAGTATAAATTAATATCATATATGTATCTTCATGGAATATTTGTACTAGGAAGATCCATCTAAAGGGATCACTTCATGCCGACTCATCAAGAGAGAACCACAAAGATTTATTGACTCAACTAGAGATTCAACCACGAAGTCTAACACAAGTCCATGAAATATTTGTACTAGGGATCACTTCCTGTTGACCCTGAATGTGTTGAGAAAAGAGAGGACCACAAAGATTTATTAACTCAACCAAAGATTCAACCACGAAGTCTGACACAAGTCCATGAAATATTTGTACTAGGGATCACTTCCTGTTGACCCTGAAGGTGTTGAGAAAAGAGAGGACCACAGAGATTTATTGACTCAACCAGAGGTTCAACCACGAGAGATTTATTGACTCAACCAGAGATTCAACCACGAAGTCTGACACAAGTCCATGAAATATTTGTATTAGGGATCACTTCCTGTTGACCCTGAAGGTGTTGAGAAAATTGAACCGGTGGCCTCTCAATAACAAATATACTTTACCGATGAGACTTGACCAATTGAGCTAACCCTCAAGACTATCACATATGCATAATATTGTTATAACTTATAACAAATTCTATTTTAATCTTAGTTACTATGAAACATAATATTTATCAAATAATAGTTTAAATTTTAGAGAAATATTAATTCCCACCTATCTTTCATGTTGTTCAATACTTACATAGAATAAAAAGTTTATCATTTCTTAATGTCAACATCATAATATCAACTTCCTTAATCTCCTATATTTCTACCTTTAATATCCATAAGTATTATTTAAGTTGAAATATATACCCAAAAAAAAAAAAAAACATGGATGTTGCTACTCATAAATATTAGTTGATATTATAGCTTAAATTTTGGGCTCTTGTTGTAATGAGATATTAGATAGAGAGCGACCAAGATGAAAACTATGGAAGAAAACTCAATGATTGACTAACATCCATAAAATTAATTTACAAATCTTGAGAACTCATTTCTATTTTTAGTCCCTTTCTTGTGAGGGACTATAGAATTTTCTTCCCAGTGAAGTTAGGTTGAATATGCATTATTTGGCTATGTTTTTGCAATTTTAACCAAAGTTTCGGGAAAATGCTTAATATTTATATTTTCACATAAATTCAAAAATAATTTCTCAATTTTCAGTAAATGTCATTTTTAATTTTCAATTGGTTGAGGAAGCTCTAATGCAACATAATTCCCCTAGTGGAGACTGTTTATTTTCATTTTTTGCAATGTGTGACAATTCATTTTAAAATTAAAATAAAAGCAATTTTGTGAATGGTCATTGTGTTGGTGAGTGTTGTGACACTCTCACTATTATGTTAGCACTTTGCTCAATGATGCGAGAATTGATGCGGTTGTTTTGTTAGTGCTTTGTTCAATGATGCAAGAATTGATGCGGTTACACCTTATTTTCATAGGTTCCCCAAGGGGAGGGGGAGTGGGGGCGGATTAAGAAGCTGAATAAATGTAGAATTAATATTATTATGTGCGGGAGAATTAGGGCCCTTTGCATAGTGAGTGTTGTGATACTAATGAACAATGTTGTATCTGGTATAGTTTAATTGCGCAGAAGAATATGCGTGGGAGAACCAAGGTATTTTGCATAAACGGGCGTGCTAAATAAACTGTGTAATGAATGTGCGGAAGGCTTTGTATTTTTTAAATTATTATTTAGGGACATTTTTTCCAATTATGGAAATAGTTGTACAAAGGTGGTTGTGTGAAGCTAGCTGTTGATGTGGTTGTAGGGCATTATTATGTTAAAACTCTATTCAATAATGTGAGAATACATGTCGTTACAGGTTGTCTGGATAGGCGTTTGGGGGGTTGGGTGGGTAGGAGGTAAGGCTGAACAAATGTCAAATTAATATTATTATGTTTGCTTGTGAGAAGTACAAAGTATGCATGGGAGAGCTAAGATCCTTTGGATAGTGAGTACTAGGGTCATTATGCAGAATGTTTACAGTGTGGAGGGCAGAGTATGTGTGGGAGATTTGAGGTCTTTTGCAATGACAAGGGTGCTAAAAAATTGTAATTTCAATTCCTGTGAAGAAAACTTGTTGTGTGGTAAAACGAATGTGTGGAACGTTTTGTATTTTTTATTATTTAGCAACATTTTTTGGAATACGAAAGTAGTTGTACAAAGGTGGTTATGTGAAGCTAGCTATTCATAGCTATAATGTGTGGAGTTTCGAATGTCAATTAAGGGCGTCATTGAGTGCAAGAGTAGTTGTGCAGATGAAGTTGTGCGAAGGTTGTTGTGTGTGTGCACATGTTTTGCTAAAGGTTACTAAGATAATAAATGTACAAATCTCTTTTTAAATTGTTATTTAGAGATGCATTTCACAACGTATAATCATTGATTAATATCATTTTCAAAGCTAGCTATTCAAAAGTTTCATGTGAAGAGTTTTGAATGTCAATTAAGGTCATTATTGAGTGCAGAAGTAGCTATGTAAACGAAGTTGTGTGGAGGTTGTTGTGCATGTGCGGTTGTTATGAAATTTTTTATGCAAAGTTTACTAAAATAATAAATATACAAATCTCTTTTTTAATTCTTATTAAAGGAAATATTTCACAATGTATATTCATTAATTAATAACAGTTTCGAATGCCAATGACTGAGGGTGTTATTGGCTGCAGAAGTATTTGTGCGGAGAAGGGGTTATGTAGAGAAAAAATGCATGTGCAGAGTCTATGTGGAAAGAGGGAAATGCAGAGGGTTCTTTTAATTGTAATGCGCTTTGATATTAGTTTTATTATTAATATATTTTTGTAGGATGCGGAAGTGCATACAATGAAATATTGAAAGATTTTTGCATACAATGAACTGTCTTATTTAGAGGTAGCGTGTGCAGAGAGAAAATGCTTTCTTCCCACGATATCTGGTTCCCACATTTTTTAATATAAATTTCAAATGTCAATGAATAACTGAAGGGCGTCGATGAATTTAATGCTAACATGACTTGTATTTATGTGCAGGTATGTTTTATATTAATCAAAGGGTAGAGATTAGGACAATGAAAAATATCGATGTCAGTTTTATCTTTGTATAGTGTTTCAAACGCAAAATAGTCACAGGTGGTGATTTCTACGGAAACGAGATTACAAATATTTGAAATAGCTACTATAGTGAGAGGAGAAATGCTATTTTTAGTGATAGAGAAAACAATGGGGCCTATAGCATTTACTCATTGCAAATTGTGCTTGTTTCCTTACACAGTCTATTATCTGTGAAGTTGTGCTTGAACGATAGTAGTAGTGCAGAGACACAAAAAATGTGCAATACTGAAAGCTTCTAAAATGATTTATGTTTGCCATTTTTCTGTGAAGACAAAGTTGTGGGTAGGTGGTTACATAAACCGGGGTGCTAAATAAACTATGTGCTTTGTCTTTTTTAATCATTATTTAGGAACATTTTTTGCAAGTACGGAAGTATGAAGGTGGTTATTCAAATAGAGATATCATGTGCGGGATTTTTAATTTCAATGAGTGATCAAAGGGAATTATTGAGTGGGAAAAAAAAAGAGCTTGAAATAATGCTGCTTCAAACCCTATATAGTGAGGCTTCAACCTTAAAAACTCTAAATAGTTATCTCTTAAAGTCTCCATTGCAACCCTAAAAATGGTTGAAAGGATCTAAACCTTGTGAAAACCAAACCTTGTGTTTATAGTTTTAGCACACATAAACCCTAAAAATAATTGATGGGATCTAAACCTTGTGAAAACCAAACCTTGTGTTTATAGTTTTAGCACATAAGCCAATGCAATCGTTCATGATATTTATGTATAGGGAATGCAATAAAATAAAGATGTCAATAAATATTGAACATGAAGTTTGAAACGATTAAAAAAATAAAGTTTGATCCCTTTAAAAAGAATAATTACTTTTCAACCAATTGATATGAACAAGTCTTTAAAAACATACTCCAAAACCATTAATATAAAATATACTATAAATATAATAAAAAATCATAAATTCACATTACATTCTGGTTGTGATCACTAATGGTTTTTTAATATGCAAAGATTTCATGTTTATTCATTCTAAACTTAACAACAATAACTAATAACTTTTAATATGCAAAGATTTTATGTTTATTCATTCTAAACTTAACAACAATAATAAAAGTTGTAAAGATTTATTTGTCCACAACATTTCATATAGATATGTGTTTTAATAGCAAAATTTTTGAAAGAAATCATAAAGCCAATGTACTTGGGTTAGAAGATTATCAACTACATGGTTATTTTTTCTAAGCTTTATACTTTTAAAAAACAATAATATGCTCAATTTGCTGAAAGAAACACGGGAAGAATCCGTTAGACAAACCTTCCACAAATATGTTTCATTGAAATCCTGGAACCTACCTATTTCATGCAGGTCAATCTGAATTTTCATATATGAAAATGAAACCCCAAGGGGATGCAAGGTAGAATAAGGTTTTTAATTTAAACTTTTTAAAAATAAATTAATACCCTTTCAGGTCCTTTGGAATATAGAGAAAATGGCAAGCAAATGAGACCTGGTAAATCTTATTAGTTGAAGCGTTTTAATTTAGTGGGGATGGTTTTCTTTGGTCATAAAAAAGTCAAGGATTAACATTTTCTGAAGAGGTAATTGTGCGGGTAAGAGCTAATGGGTATATTATTGGGCATTAAATGTATTCTCGATGGAGTTGTCTATAATGCGATTTTTTGGAAATTCCGGTGACGGAATCCGGCGGAAGAAATTGAGGTTAAATCTTGATTTGTTGCACTTAAAATGGTTTTAAATTGAGGTTAAATCTTGATTTGTTGCACTTAAAATGGTTTTTTAACTGCATATTTGGATTCAGCACCCTGAAAAACCCCTGGGACGCTTTCATTGTGCAGAAACTAGCTATCAAACTTGCGATTCCAATAAATTCCTGCCAGATTTCGACCAGAAAAACCCGCCGGAAAAACTTTCAAAAAGTCGAGTTATAGACAACTGCATTCTCGATAGTTGTTTAACACACGCACGCGATGATAGATAAATAAAAAATAAACACATCTATGTTAAATAACTATAAAGAACACATGTAACCGAGCATTTAATGCCCAATAATATGCCCGTTAACTCTTGCGTGCGAGTCAAACCTCGTTTGGGTTTTAATTAATATAACCTTCATTTCGATAAGGAAGTGTAGGGAGCGTATATGATAGGTTGAGGTACGAAGATAGATTGCTCGTAGGTTTGATTCATTACCTTTTAATATAGTTATTTAATTTATTTTGTTTGAACTTAAATGAAACATGCATGTATGTGGAGTATGGTGTAGATTAGTTAGGATTGTTTAATAATTTATTTATATTTTTAAATTTATATTTAATTTTATTTGCATTATATTTATTTAATTTATTTTGTTGTATTATATCGGTTTTATATTTTAATTTTAATTTTTAATTTGTGTTTTTTATTTTTTTATAATTGTTTTAATAATTAAAATTTTATTTTAAATTATTGCAGTAAGAGGCGCTTTACAGTCTAATTTAGGATAGATGTGTAAGTGTAATATAAGTATGTAAATAATTCAAGGCTTAACTAAAAACAAATGTTAAAAGTGAAGTCCAATATAGGGTAGATGTGTAGGTGTATTGTAAGTATGTAAACAATTTAAGGCTTGACTAAAAACAAATGTTAAAAAGTGATTTTGGGGACGAGTGAAAAAATTTACATGTTGTCTCAATTAATTATAAAAAGTTAAACCAATAATAAAAATAAAATTCAATTTGTTATATTTTGATTTAGTTATTAACTTGAGAACATGCTTTGTTAAAATACCATGGGCCAATACCACGGCTTATCAATACCACATGCCCAAAAACCATAACTTATTTCACAACCAAAATATTTATAACAATATGACAATATTCTTAAGCATGGATATTTACCCCCACTTTACGGTGGATACTATTAACTTGTAAAAACTAGGCTTTATTACAATACAATAGGTCAATACCATGGCTTATCAATAACATATGCCCAATAAACATAACTTATTTCATTTTATAGCAACATGAAAATATTCTTAACCATGGATATTGACCCCCACTTTACCACTAATATTATTAACTCGTAAATAGATTTGTTACAATATCATGGGCCAATACCATGGCTTATAAATATCACATGCCCAAAAAACATAACCTATTTCACAATCAAAATATTTTAAAACAATATGACAAGATTCATAATCATGGATATTCACCCCCACTTTGTCATTGATATTCTCAACTTGTGAATAAGTTTTGTTACAATATCATGGGCCAATACCATGGCTTATCGATACCACATGCCGAAATACCATAACTTATTTCACAATAAAAATATTTTACTTTAATTTAATTTTATAACATTTTTTTAATTGAAGCTAAAAGGAAAAAGGTTACAATTACTTTTGAGATATATCTAAACTCTCTAAGGACTACTAAAAATACTCCCATAGAAATTAAATTAAGAACAACATAGATACATCTTAACTAAGGATCCAAGCGATGAGAGAAAGCAAAGTGACTAACAATAATAAAGGAAAGATAGTGCATGATTTTTTTTAAGTTTTTCATTATTGTATTTTCTTTGACATGATTGATCCAAAATATAGGTTGAATATTTTACAACCAATTAAGGCATAAAAAAGTCAAGGATTAACATTTTTGTGTGGCCCGAAAAGGTATTCGTGGGACATATCATTGAGCATTAAATGCATTCTCAATAGCTGTTTAACACACGGTGATAGATAAATAAAAAATAAACACATCTATGTTAAACAGCTATAAAAAACACATGTAGCAAGACATTTAATGCCCACTGATATGCCCATTAGCTCTTGCCTTCGTGCGATCAAAACCTCATTTGGGTTTTAATTAATATAACCTTCATTTCCATAAGGAAGTGTAAGGAGCGTATATGATAGGTTGAGGTACGAAGATAGATTGCTCGTAGGTTTGATTCATTACCTTTTAATATAGTTATTTAATTTATTTTGTTTCAATTTAAATGAAACATGCATGTATGTGGAGTATGGTGTAGAGTAGTTAGGATTGTTTAATAATTTATTTATATTTTTAAATTTATTTAATTTATATTTAATTTAATTTGCATTATATTTATTTAATTTATTTTGTTGTATTATATCGGTTTTATATTTTAATTTTCATTTTTAATTTGTGTTTTTTATTATTTTATAATTGTTTTAATAATTAAAATTTTATTTTAAATTATTGCAGTAAGAGGCGCTTTACAGTCTAATCTAGGATAGATGTGTAAGTGTAATATAAGTATGTAAATAATTTAAAGCTTAACTAAAAACAAATGTTAAAAGTGAAGTCCAATATAGGGTAGATGTGTAGGTGTATTGTAAGTATGTAAACAATTTAAGGCTTAACTAAAAACAAATGTTAAAAGTGATTTTGGGGACGAGTGAAAAAATTTACATACTGTCTCAATTAATTATAAAAAGTTAAAGCAATAAAAAAAATAAAATTCAATTTGTTATATTTTGATTTAGTTATTAACTTGTGAACATACTTTGTTAAAATACCATGGACCAATATCATGGCTTATCAATACCACATGCCCAAAAACCATAACTTATTTCACAACCAAAATATTTTATAACAATATGACAATATTCTTAAGCATGGATATTTACCCCCACTTTACGGTAGATACTATTAACTTGTAAAAACTAGGCTTTGTTACAATACAATAGGTCAATACCATGGCTTATCAATAACATATGCCCAATAAACATAACTTATTTCATTTTATAGCAACATGAAAATATTCTTAACCATGGATATTGACCCCCACTTTACCACTAATATTATTAACTCGTAAATAGATTTGTTACAATATCATGGGCTAATACCATGGCTTATAAATATCACATGCCCAAAAAACATAACCTATTTCACAATCAAAATATTTTATAACAATAAGACAAGATTCATAACCATGGATATTCACCCCCACTTTGTCATTGATATTATGAACTTGTGAATAAGTTTTGTTACAATATCATGGGCCAATACCATGGCTTATCCATACCACATGCCAAAAAACCATAACTTATTTCACAATAAAAATATTTTACTTTAATTTAATTTTATAACATTTTTTTAATTGAAGCTAAAAGGAAAAATGTTACAATTACTTTTGAGATATATCTAAACTCTCTAAGAACTACTAAAAATATTCCCATAGAAATTAAATTAAGAACCAACATAGATACATCTTAACTAAGGATCCAAGCGATGAGAGAAAACAAAGTGACTAACAATAATAAAGGAAAGATAGTGCATGATTTTTTAAGTTTTTCATTATTGTATTTTCTTTGACATGATTGATCCAAAATATAGGTTGAATATTTTACAACCAATTGAGTTATTTTAAAATTTATACATATTTTTAAACACAATACAATCAAATTTAAGAGTGGGGGTTGGGGAAGGGAGGGATATAGTGACAAAGTTGGAGAGAGAGAGAGTAACAAGGGAGAGAGGAGAGGAGAGGAGTGGAAAGAGATAGGGAGAGGAAGTGTAAGAGAGAGAGAGTGAGAGAGACACGAAGATGGAGGGGAGAGAGAGAAGGGGAGAGGGAGAAGGGGAGAGGGAGGATATAGTGACAGATTTAGAAATAGAGAGATAGAGAGAGAGGGAGAGAGAGGAAGGAAGAGAGAGAGGAATCAAGAGAGAGAAGGAGAAAGAGATGAAGTTGGAGGGGGAGAGGGAGGGAAGGAATAAAGAAGACATAGTGGGAGAAAGGTGGAGAGAGGAATGGAGTGACAAGGGAGCGATGGAGAGAGTGAGGGAGAGAGGAGAGGAGGGGAGAGAGATAGCAAGAGAAGGGTAAGAGAGAGATAGAGAGGGAGACACAAAGATGGAAGGGAGAGAGAGAAGGGGAGAGGGAGGATATAGTGACATATTTGGAGAGAGAGAGAGAGGAAGGTGGGAGAGGAAGGGAGAGAGATGAAGGAAGAGAGAGAATGAGAAAAGTATGGAGTTAGAGGAGGAGAGTGAGGGAAGGAAAAAAAGAAATAGAGGGAGAAAGGTGGAGAGAGAGAGGGATTGAGAAGGGATCCATGAAGAGAGAGTGAGTGTTGGGTGTGGAGCCTAATTATCTTCTTTATTTAGAGTTATCGCTACATTGGACCCTAGTTCATAATGGGGTGGAAACACCGCCCATTTTTTCACCCCTAGGGGGGGTGATGGTGATTTTTAGAGCCCCCCTTTGGCAGGGGTTCAGGGGTATCGCCCCCGAAACTAAAAATAGATGTAAAATTTCCTTTTAAAATGTTATAATTTCGTAGTTAATCTAGGTCGTTCATTAGGCAGATGATCTGACGGTAGAAGTTATGTTTAATTTAGGGTTTTTTTCCCCTAGAAAGCAACCCTTCGATATATACGAGGGAATTGTATTGCGACTATGTAGATGTGTATTCTAAGCATGAAAGAGAGAGGAGATTGTGTGAGAGCAAAGAGGAAATTACAATGGATCGTCTGTAGGTTATATCTCTTCATTTTGCTGGACAATATAAAGGAAGGGCTGGTTGTTTCTCCATGGATGTAGCCCAAATTGGGTGAACCACATATATTTGTGTCTCTCTTGATTTATGCATTTTCTATTTTTATATTTCTGCAATATTTTATGTGTTCCATTTCTCTGTAATATATGATTATCTAACAACTGGTATTAGAGCTAAAGGTCTATTTGGCTGATCAACTCGCAGGAGAGAAGGGTTCTTGGTTCGAGTGGGAGAAATGGTAGAAGATGGTAGGTTTAGGGTCAAAAAATTTAACAGCCAAAACTATGAGTTGTGGAAGATACAAAGGGAATATTATATGTATCAGAAAGATTTGTACCTACCATTGAGCGGAAAGACAAAGAAGCAGACGAGTATGACAAACACAAAATGGGATATTCTTGAGAGAAAGGCACTTGTAACAATACGAATGTGCCTAGTGACATCGGTAGCCTGTAATATTTCCAAGGAAATGACAACAAAGAGTTTAATGTCGGCATTGGCCAAATTATATGAAAACCTTGGCCTCAAATAAGGTATTTCTTATGAAACTTTTATTTAATATGAAGATGTTAGAAGGTGGATCTGTTGCTAATAATTTAAATGAATTTAATACAGTTACCAATTAGTTAGGTTCTGTAGGGGTAAATTTTGATGATGAAGTTAGGGCTATGTTATTTCTGTGCTCATTGCTAGAAAGTTGGAATAATTTAGTTATGGCCATTAGTAACTCTGTCTCTGGATCTAGTACTTTAAAGTGTGATGATGTTGTTGGTGCAATTATTAGCTAGGAAATGCGACAAAAAAAACTCTGGTGAAACATCAGGTAATGCTTTGACTGCAGAGACTAGGGGAAGAAAAATGGAAAGAGGAAAGAACCTAGGATATCGAAGTAAGTTAAGGAAAGGAATATCCAAGCCCATATCAAGGATAGTGTGCTGGAAATGCGGTAAGAAAGGACACCTGAAGAAATATTGTAAGTCTCGGAAGGGAAAAGAAGGAGACCCACAACAAGAAAACAATCATGAAGCAAATGTGACAAGTGATGTGTTGCAATATGATTTGATTCTTTCATTAGAAAATATCATTGATTATTGGGTGGTATATTCAGGGGCCTCATTCCATGCCACACCTGATAGGAAACATTTTCATGATTATGTTAGAGGACATTTTGGACAGGTTTGTTTGGGTGATGATAAACCCTATAAAATCATTGGAATGGGTAAAGTTTTCATAAAACAACAGAATGGAAACCAATGGATATTGAAGAAGGTAAGGCATGTTCCATATCCGAAGAAAGTCCTAATAACAACAGGGAAGTTGGGAGGTGAAGGTTGTGTAACTACTTTTACAGATAAACTAAAGGAGCCCTAGTAATACCAAAAGGAGAAAAGGATGGTACGATGTATTGATGTAATGGTATTTCCAATTATGTTAATGCTTTAACTTCTAAAGGAGAAGATAAAACATTGTGGCATCATTATCTTAGGTGTTGGAATTATGATGCATGTGTTGTCCTTCATGGAAACTCAATTGTAACAAAACAAGTATATGGTAACTAGATGAATCCAAAGGTTAGTACAAAGGTGATAGAATGATGGAACAAAATACCATGATGATGGGTCAAAGGTTTACATCTCAGAATCATAAATATAATACGGGGAGATTGTTGGCATTATGAATTAGGTGTTGTCCTTGATGGAAACCTACCTAATGAGTTGTCCTTGATGAAAACCTATTTGATGAAATGAAATCCTACATGATAAGTTGTCTTTTGATCTACTTGTTAAAGGTATAAACAGGATGTGTTTACAGATATGACAGAATGCATGGTAGTTGTGTTTATAGATGTGACAAAATGCATGGAAATTGTGTTTATAGATGTGACATAATGCATGACAGTTCAGAGGAATTATTAAGCTGGAAGTTCAAGAACTATATGCGGGTTCTATTAAGCCAAGTCGCGTATGCACGCGAGTTAAGTGAAGAAAAGTAGCATGTG
The DNA here is from genome assembly GCA_031772625.1 of Pinus tabuliformis. Classification (NCBI taxonomy): domain Eukaryota; kingdom Viridiplantae; phylum Streptophyta; class Pinopsida; order Pinales; family Pinaceae; genus Pinus; species Pinus tabuliformis. The sequence goes on from CM062808.1 coordinate 898,034,826, forward strand.
GTTTTGTACCATGGTATTCTAAATACTAGGGGTCCTAACCATGGTATTGGCCCATAGTAATGAGTGTGACAAAGAATATTGATCCCGTCAAAGAATACCATTGGCATAACTATGGTTTTGACTCGTGGTATTAAAAAAGGTTAAAAATATATAAGATGGTGAAGATCAAAGTGTGTGAGGTGTGAAAGTGATCGAAATCCTATAAAAATTTAGATCAAAAGAAAATGTGCATGTTATGGATTTTGATGTTTTTCTTAATCTAAACTAAGTATGCACCTGAGAGTTTGATGATGAATGAGATCCAATAGATTTGAAATAATTAGGCACTAATAAATACAATGATGGATTAGGATCATGAGACCTAAAATGAATTTTCATTGTATGATATGCTCATGATCTGGGTCTTTATGAAGTTCATAAGAGCTGCACAATTTTAGGTCAAAATTTGCAGATCTATATGCTCGTTGGTCTCGGGAAAAGCATGTATACACACGGGTTAGCTTCTTCCAAGTCACATATATAAAGTAAGGGTTTTTGTTCATAAATGACTGATCAACCTGATCAACACTGTTGTTTCTCTATTATCTGTCAATGATGTCCTCATAATTGATCTAGGTTAAGTGATAATGTCTGAAGTAGAAATGATTGAGTTGAATATGGCTATGGATTGATTGAAGAATGTTAAGGTTACTTGTTGATTGTGATTGAATATCTTAGATATTTCTGTGTTCGGTTCAGAATCTTGCATTAGATCTGAGTATGATTCAGTGTTCCTTTTTAGAAATGCAGTAGTAAAGTTTTGAGTTTTGAGTATTTCAAGATCTGTACGCAAGTTTCTTTATAGAAAAGCACATATGCACGTAGGTTTCCTTAAATGGAGTAGAGTATACATTTTGACATTTGAATGATCAAGACTACAGTTGATTCTATGTGTTAATGCAGTATTCTAGGTTCAGTTATGTGTACTGATTTCAATGATCTAACTGTTCTAGTTGATTGGTTGAGTTTTGATTAAGTGTCAGTTGAATGGGTTTTTCAGTGAATGGTTGATTCATTTGCGTCAGAGATTGATGTTAGAGGTTTCAATGATTACTTGATTCAGTTGTGTCAGAGATTGATAATTGGGTTTCAGGGATTAGTTGATTCAGTTGTGTCGGAGATTGATGATCGGGGTTTAGTAATTAGCTGATTTAATTGTGTCAGAGATTGATGATTGGCTTTCAGCGATTGGTTGATTTATTTATGTCAAAGATTGATGACTTTGTTACAATGATGAGTTACAATTTGATTATTGATATTGAGGCTTAAGTGTTGATAATGGGTACAGTCTGAAAAGTTGATGAAACTGGGCTTACAAGTTAAGATATGTTGTAGCAGGTGGATCGAGTATGAAAATTCATGAAACATGGTCCCTGGATGTTGCTGACAGTTGGAGCCTTCATTGAGGAAGTCGAAGCTTCCTGTCAGTAGTAGCTAGTGATCAAATCAAGGGGTTGGAGCTCCCTTCAAATAGCAGCTAGAGAACGAGTAAAGATTGTAGCCTTTTGTAGGTTGGTGCATGCATAATGGTACAAGTTTATGCCAATACAAGAACCAGGGGGTAGGAGCTCCCTTCCAGTAGGAGTTGGAGAATGAATGAAGGTTGTAGCCTTCTGCAAGTGGGTGCCTGCATACTAGCATGAGTCTGCACCAGTACAAGATTGTAAAAATATTTTTCTTGATATTAAAAAGAAGACAGAGACAACAACAACAGGAGGGTTTTTCCCTCATTAGGTTTCCACCTTAAATCCTAATGTTCATGTGTGTTGCTTATGTGTGATGGTTTATTTTTTTCTTACAATGCATGGTTAATATTTATCTAATGTTTCATAAAGTACTGATGCATTGGTTGAAGACCAACATATGATGAATTAACTAAATCATAAGTTCACTGGATGTACGCTAGTTATCTTAAGAACAATCATGTACACACGCGGGTTCCTTTCAGTAAAGTCGTGTATAGAAATATGAATATGAAATGTAAAAATTTATTGATTTGAAAATACTATTTTACTCCCCCCCTTCTTAGTATTTTTCCCAACAATTGATATCAGACTAGGCCCTTTAGTAGAAGCTTGATCGCTTGAAGGAGATCTGTCGAGACAATGGGAAAGAAGAAAAAGAAGAAAGCAACTCAAAAGAAAAATACATCTCAAAGAGACATTAACAGTGTTAGAGACGATTGGCTATTAGGTGGAAGAAAATATTTAGATTCAGAATCACCTTAGAATGAAGATGAACAAGCAAAAGAATTATTAGGTACTAATTTTTGGTCCTTTGGTTATACTTTTCTCCGTTCTTGCAATGAATATGATAGTGAAACAACTGAATTTTCTCTTATGGGTGAAAGTGAAATAAATATAATAGAAGTAGAAGTTAAAAATCTTACAGATAAAATTAGAGATCAACAAGATCTATTTGATAAAAGGGAATGTACCTACAAATAAGAGGTTACTAGGTTAAAAACTCAGTTGGAGGAAGGAAAAAAATAAGGAAGCAATACAAGGAAAATGAAGATCAATGTCAAAGGTTGAAGGATGAAGTAACAACATTAATAAATCAAGTGAATGAAAAGGATACAACAACCAAGAAACTTAAATAAAGAACCAGTTACTATGAAGGTCTTGAAGCTGGGGTCATCTCTCTAAACGAAGACCTTGAAAAATCAAATAAGTAGAATGAAGAACTACTTCAAACATTTGAAGAACAAGAAAATGAGATTCTCAAATTAAAACAAAAAGTGAAAGAAGGAAGAAAAGTTGAAGAAATCATGAAGAAGCAGTATCCAGAAAAGGAAAATCAATATTAGGTTGAGGTAAATATCCTAAGAGGTAAATTAGAAGAAAAGGATAAACTTTTATGATTTCACGATAGTATTAAGGTATTGGATAATATTCTTAGTAGTCAAAGGTCTCCTACCATCAAATATGGTCTTGGTTTTCATAAAACTGTTAAAGGTGAATCTAGCTCACAAAATGAGGTAAGGAATTCTAATGCAAAATCTAAAATGCTCAACAAAGAGATAAGAGGTCAACCCCATCAACAATCAAGGAAAGAAAGTCTTCAAAGAAAATCATTTACTCCTAACTATAGAAGTGTTAATCAATTCTTTCCTTTGATCAATAATGTTGAATGTTCTATATGTCATAATTTTGGACATGTTGCAGCTAGGTGCAGAAGTATAATGTTTCAAGCTAATAACCATCTCACAGAAAGATCATCAAATTCCAGGTACTTTAAGAGATATTGTTTTTCTTGTAGTATGTTTGGTCACAAATCCATTGATTGCTATAGAAGGAATATGAAATGTATAAGATTTTATGATTGTAACAAGTTTGGGCATGTAGAAAAAGCATGCAGGAACAAGTCTATGGATTTCCATATACAATATGGTAAGCAACCAAATAAGGAAATTGATAACAGAAAACTTGAAAAAGATGGATCCACCAATAAGCAGGAAAAGGAAGATCAGATAAGGTGTGGTCTTGCTCTCTGCTCATTCGAAGATGAAGAAGAAAGGTACATAGATAGTGTATGTTCTCATCACATGACTGGAGATAAGAGGAAAATGGAGTGTCTCATGAAGAAACATCATGGTAACGTTATTCTTGGAACTGATGTTTCAACACAAGTTCTATGACCAGGTACATTCAGAATAGACTCAGGGGGAGCTGAAAGTGTGAAATTTCAATATTCCAGCTTCCACACGTGTATCTTATGAAGTATAGTCATGTATATACATGAGTGGTGGGCTCCAGTATTGTAGCAATAATGCTACAACTCCTGGGGCTCCCTATCTCTAATTTTATCAACCCGGTAGTTCGTACAAACTTGGAAGCGACGGTGCTGTATGCACAAGTACTAGCTCTTGTTGCAGCTGTCACTTGGTCAGCTGGCACAAGTCCGCTAGGGCTCAAGCCAACTTCTATATGCTCTCAGAAGAAGCTTGCTAAATGATGGACGAAGGCTATCTTAAAGGAAATTAATCTATTTTGCAAAAATGAACTGAAAGCCTACCAAAACATGGAAACCCTGGTAAACCCTAATCTGACTAGCTTAACCTCTAGGATGCAATGGGTGGAGTGCAAGTGTCTGGAAATGATGCCATTACTTCTAATGATGTGAAATGCATGAACTTAAACTACTTTTATTGAAAAGAACATGTTTTTGGATTTTTTCTTAATTGGTTGGAGTGATTATGAATTTGTTTCTTATTAGGGTTTGGCTGTGCAGAGGTGGTGCGAAAAGAGAGAAAGCTTGGGAAAGGTCAGGATGGCTAGGAGAGGTCCCAGAGGGTCCCTAGCATTAGTCCACAGAGGTCTACAGTGTTCGGATGCTCGGCAACCAAGTTTGCAGGCTTCTACAGGATGTCTGCAGGGGATCCTACAGGAAACTTAGGGATTCTACAGGAAGTCTGCTAACTTCTACAGGATGAGCTGTAAGTGGAAGTTTTGGGTGATGGTGAAGTGATGGAGTGGTATGGGTGGATAGGTAGGATGGAGATGGAGCTGGTGATGGCTCAGGGGCAGAGAAATAAGGTAGAGAAAGAATGCATGAAGTCGGTTGGTGGATGGAAGGATGGGATCAACGAAAGGTCAAGAAAATGGAGCTACGTGAATGATGGAAGAGCTGGAAGGTAAACAAGCTGAACAGAGGTCGATTAGGTGGCTTTAGGCGTGGTTGATAAGAAGAGGAAGGAAATGGAATGATGTGGAGCAGTGTAAATAAAACAAATTGCTTATGACTGTCACCAAAAACGAGAACTCATTAACCTGCTACCTGTGCTATTAAACCAATGAACAACAATGTAAATTATGAAGGGAACTCGTGCATGGAAGTGGAATGAAGAAGTATGGCTCAAGATCAGAGTGCATGGATGGATCTACAATTAAAGTGACTGTGTTGCAGCTTGCATGAAAGTAAAAGACTGCGTTTTTTGGTGGTTGGTACAGACTGCAACCCAATCTCTAAACAGAGATGGCAGTGAAGCACTATCAACCTTTTCTTGGAGCTCTTGATGAATTACAATCCTCCTATTCTAATCTAAGCAGCTGAAAGAGAATTAACCATGAACTAATCCTACTTAATCACATTAAAAAGACTAAATCAGCAGACTGTATTTTCGAAATGCATGTCAAAACAAAGAAACAAAGTGCTGAAAAAGAAAGACAATAGCAATACAAAGAAGAGGAGGTCTATTGCTCTCAGGTTGGGCCCTAACCTGAGAGCTATAGCTCCCTTAAAAACTCAGAATTAGATCCAAATCTGCTTGCCTTTATTCATAATCAAAAGTCTAATGTCATGCCAAAACTGGCTTACAAATCGAATTACAAAATGACTACCTACTGGCCAACTACTAGCTACAAAAATTGACTAACCACTAGCTTCCCAAAATGACCAACTGAAATGAGGTCTTAAGCCCTCTTATTTATACAATTTGAGGACCCAACAGTCCTCCTAAAATTTAGGGACTTGGCTGCCCAAGACTTGTAGTTAACAGCAGTCCAACTTGACTTGCTTGGTTGCCCTTGAGCTGATTGATTCGGTGGCCCTTGAACTCCGAGTTGATGGTGGAGAATTCGAGGTAAGGGCCCATAAATGAGGGGGACACCTTCCTACAAATCCTCTAGCTTGTTCTCCCACGAATTTCGCTACCAAGTGCTCATTAAGACCTTCAATTTTGTCTCCAAGTTGACCAAAAAGGCTACACAAAGCACCCATTAGACTTGTTGGCATAATGACTAACCAAATTCACTCTATTAACATAAAAATAATCAAAAACATGCACTAAACAAATGAGAATGGTGGACTAAGCCAAATTAGGAGGTTGAATGAGCCCAAATAATTGTACATTTTTGGGGCTCATCATCAGCCCCCTACTGAAAGTGTTGCTCATCCTCTGAGCAACCAATCTCTCTCCTCGTCTTTGATGGCCCTGGTGGCTTCTTTGGCTAACATCTCGGCCGATTCCTCCTTTGGCTTCCCTATTTTCAAACTTCTTGTAGAAACAGTTCGCTGGCTTCCTGTAGAAACAATCCTCTGTCTTCCTGTAGAAACAGTCCTCTGTCTTCCTGTAGAAACAGTCTGCTAATTGTTCTCTGTCTTCCTGTAGAAGCAGTCTTTGAGTCCATCACCTTGATTTGCTTCTCTCTAGGTGAAGGTTTTTAGCTTCCTCATTCATAGATGATGGACATCCTTGAAGGAGACTCCTCCTTTTGTTTAGCTTTTGTGTCCTCAATGACAGTTTGATTCTTTGACTGTGGTTTCGGGTCTGCCAGTTCTTATCTGCATGCCTTTTCTCGCCTTAAAATGTAGTGGAAGCTCCCTCTTTCACTTCTCCTTCATCTTGGGAGAGGTACTTAGGGCGGACAACACAGCTGCTGCCTCCCTAGCTAGGATGTCCACCTTCTTCTCCTTGGGTTTCGCCTTTTTAAGGCTTCCTGTAGAAGACCCTGTTTTAGCCAATTTCGGGCTTCCTGTAGAAGCCCATGTTTTGGTAGTTTTCGGGCTTCCTGTAGAAGCCCCTTTTTCAATGATTTTCGGGCTTCCTGTAGAAGACCCTTTTACTGTTTTCGGGCTTCCTGTAGAAGCCTGTTTCTGCTTTCCTGTAGACACGGGTGTCACCACCTTTGCTTGCTTTGCTGCATGGGTTTTGCTTTTTGGTTTGGTTGCAGGTGCTGATGAGGTACTTGGGCTGATGTGGACCACCTCAGCTTTGTCCGTTCTGCTCTTCAGCCTCTTTTCTCTTGCTGACAAGATGGGTGTGTCACCTTCTTCTGTGTCATCCTTTTTCTCATGCTTCCTCTTTTGTTCTTTCTTCTGCACTGTGGTCGGGGTCTTCTGGCCTGTTTCTTTCTTTCCCTCGGCCACTGCTTCTTTTTCCTCACCGCTGGAGGAAGTGTAAGTTCACATGACAACCATGGATAATGCAGAATCATGAATCCCCCTGGCATAGTAAGAGTGCTCCCTTTTTCTTATTCTTTTTTCAGAAAAAGAAGTGTTGTTTATAGTTACCCCCTGGACTCAAGGAAGAATTCCTCAGCTGTTTGATATCAATGAACAACAATTCCCTCGTTTCAAGACTTTTGCTGCCCAAATACTCGACTGTCAGAAGGGAATTAGGCTCCCACAGACAAAGTGTAGAGCTTAATTTTCATCCCCAGCACGCATACAACCACATAAATTTCACATCCTTCATGCACATGTTAGTCCTCACAGTGCTTTAACTTTTGTACAGGAGAAATTTGTTAATAGGACCTGTGGAGGGGAATGTGATGCATAACCAATTGAAAAATTTCGTGTATCACACAGGAAAACTACCATTCTTGACCCACAAATAGATTTCTTTCATACTTTCTTATTCAAAAATAGTTTTAATTCACCACCTTTCAGATGTATCATGCATGGAAGAGTGTTTTTTCAAGCCTACCACTTTCGGGATTCCCAATTTGTCGAAGAAAAATCCAAGCTTTTCTGCTCTAGAAGGCTCTGCTGTACTTTCTTGTAGAAAGTCTTCCTGTAGAAACGCCTGTAGAGTGCGACAGGCGGGAATTGTTTAAGGAACTGTAGAGATCTCGAGAAAAAAAGGCAGAAATCTTGTAGAGCACCATCGGTTAACTGATCTGGAAATGGTTTCAGTTGACTGCAGTTGAATGGTGAGAGTTTTAGCTGAGCGTTGATTAATTGTTGCGTGATTTGTGGTGAAGGAGTGCAGTGGCCAAGCGTACGTGGCCACATGCAGACGACAGTGCTGTGAAGCTGCATGTCCTCTTCCCGTTAATCAACTGCACTGGAGTTAAACTCTCTATCACTGTTTTTTCTTTTAATTTTTTTTTTAATTTTTACGTGAGTCCACTGTCCACGTGCATTGCGTGACTGCCGGCTGAGTTCTAAAGAAGACAATCCGTTGAGCCTTGCTAATCCGTGGCTTAATTCCATCACTCCATTCGTTCATGCAGTTCTTGAATTAGATTCATGCAATAGAGGAATAGGTTTTGTCACGTACCTGAAGCCAAACAGCTGCTTGTGAAGCTTCTTGCTGCTGCATGCTCTGATCCTTTGATTGCATGAGGCTTGGCTAATGATTTTTGATTGCTTTTCCTTGTGCAGGTGTCCTATGGCCGGATCTGAGCTGCATGCAATCGTTTCCACGTTCAACTCTGCCCGTTCAAGCTATTGCTACTGCATGGTCAAAAAACCAGAACTTCTTTTTGCCATTTCTCCCAAATGGTAGATCGGATTGATCTGAAACTCGGTGAGCATGTTTCTACCATCATTATGCATCTCCCATAGCAAAATCGTGATCAATGGATGCACGGATTTCGAGAAAAATGGAAAATGGCTGAAGATTTTAGAGGTCGATCTCTCAGAAACCGTGCATCAGAATCGGCTGAAACTGCTTGGGTAGGTTACTATCACCCATGTGCATCTCCCCATGAAACAGGTTTTGAAACGGATGCACGGTTATAGAGAAAATGCAAAAATGGATGATGGTGATGGAGGCTGATTTCTTGGAAACCGTGCACCATAATTGTATGAAACTGCTCAGGCATGTTGTCATCAACCTTGTACAATTCCCCATAAAACGGTTTGTCAAATGGATGCATGGTTTTCAAGTTATGGCATAAACAAGTTCTGCTCTATGTGTTTTTGCTTCAAGGCACTTTGCATTTTGGTTGCATGGTATGACAAAATGAATTTTGGCTGTGATGCAGGTATGGAGATGATGGAGGAGGAGTTGGAAGATTGTAGGAGGACTTCTGAACCTTTGAGGAAGCTACCATGCTTGCCAAACCACTTTTTGAAATGCATGCCTAGTTTCCCACAATTTCTACAGGAAGTTCCTGTAGAAGCACAACGAGAAGCACAAGGAGGTGAAAAAATGATGGAGAAAGGCAAGGGATGGACACACAAGTGCTTGTAGGCCTAATCAACAGATTCCCACCATCAGATTCACTTTTGAAATTGGATTTGGCTCGTCCAAAGGTTCTACAGGATGTTTCCTGTAGAAATACAGAGCTTCCTGTAGAAGGCACAAGAACAATTACTTTGACCTTGATTTGAGTGCTCCTCCTGTCATGAAACGTCCTTCTTGCAACCTGCAATGTCATTGCTGCAACATGAAATTATTCAATGGAGATTAGCTTTATTTTTATTTTTCTTTTTTCTCTTTTTTTTTTTTGAAAAACAACTAGGGCGCCTCATGGAGGTTTTCACCCTAATTGCCTGCCCTGGGCGCCTCCAAGGGAGGTTTTCACCCAGAGATCTTATTCTCTTTTCTCTTTTTTTCAACCCATTGACCGCCTCATGGAGGTTTTCAATCAATGAGCCAATCTAAGGCGCCTCCGAGGAGGTTTTCACCTTAGATTTTTATTTTTTCTTCTTATTTTCATTTTTTTCTTTTCCTTTTTTCTCTTTTTTTTTTTTTTTTTTTTTCTACCCTACCCTACTTGAAGAACAAAATAATTTTCAAGTATAAGAATACTTCCAATGGAGCCATGTGCACATCGAGATTAGAGACAAGATGATGTGAAGGCTCAGAATGCATTCTTTGACAACTATCCAACTTTCAGAGACAAAATGATCTGACTTTGAAAGTACAAAACATAGCTGAGGAGGAGAGTACTGCTGCAACTTAGTGACTGTCTGGAACCATGTCTCAATATAGCTTTGATATCCTTGGTCCTTTTGCTGATCTGGATCATTCTTCATGTCACCTTCTATCATGACTTTCTCATCTTCCTCTTTTTGCTGATCTTTCTCTTGAGTACATGGAGGATTTGATGGTAACCATGAAGGAACTCTCTCGATCTCTGATTCTGATCTCTTCTCTTCATCAAGTGCAGCCCATGGTTCTTTGATCTCCTCTTTTGAATCTTGTTTTTCCGGATGCGGTCCTTCAATGCTTTCAAGATAATCTCTTTTTTTCAAGGCTCTTCCTGAGCTATGGTGAACATCTTGGAGCTCAAGAGGAGTTGTTTGGACATGTTGTGCCTCAACTTTGCAATTGGGTTGAGTTACTCCATTGTATGGCTTTGGACATGGTACGGGTAGTTGAGTGGAGGTGTGAAATTGAGATGGAGATGGATAGCATTGTGGTTGGGTAGGCATTTGGGGTTGCCTTGGTGGAGGAGGAGGCGATGGTTGTGGATAAGCAGGTGGTGGAGGACAATGAGCGGGATGAGAGATGTATTGGGGCCTCCACTCCTGATAAGGTGCATTCCACTGAGGCTGTGGCTGAGCATAAGAGTGAAACGAATGAGCAGTTGGTTGGGCATAATATGGATCTGTGAAGGAATAAGGAGGAGGTGTGAACCAGGAAGGATGAGCAGGGGGACCCCAAGAAGGCATGAAGGTGGCTTGGTAAGGGTCATAATAGGTCTCGGGTGTCCCTTGTAGTTCCTACTGGTAGGGTACGGGTCCATGTGGCCTCCTTTGGTTCATATAACAGAGTGATTCAGTGGCTCCCTTGGCTCTTTGATATGTAGCTTTGATTCTGGGCAAGGAAGGGCACTGATCTGTAGGATGGTATTCTTCACAGATGAAACACACTTCTAGAGGGTGCATTGGACATTCGTTCCTAGGATGCTTTCTAGTGCACCTAGGACAAAAAATGGCCAAAGCCCTCTTGGCCTCTTCTTGCTTCTTTTGGATCCGCAAGGTATCCAGTTGCATGGCAAGAAACTGCCTCATATCACTCTTGAAATCTTCTAGCTGATTTGCAAATTCATCTTTAGATAAGGGGCTGTTCCCAACATTTCTTCTTGTAGCCATTTGCTCTAGAGGAATGTTTTCTTCTTCTTCTCCCCTAGAGGTTCTTCAAATATGTCTTGATGTCCACCCAGGGGTTCTTCAATCACAACCATCGAAGAAGAGAGAATCTTGGCTATGTGAAGCAGTGGGGGTTTTGTGAAATCATTTTTCTAACTTATCTCTACTCCTACAAGGCATGAAATGAAATCTTTTTGGTTGATTTTTGCTTTTTTCTACTTCTACTTGCAAAACTAAAATAGATTGAACTACAACTAATTATCTCACTAAAATGAACATGCATAATTGAAATGAAAGCAGGAAAAGACTAATCTATTTTGCTCAAATGAAATTGCAGGAATGAAATGCTAGTCTACGCTTGCAGAATTGAAATGCTAATCTACGCTTGCAGAAATGAAATTGCGGAATTGAAATGCTAATCTATGAAAGCGGGAAATGCTAATATATGAAAGCAGGAAATGATAATCTATGAAAGCAGGAAAGGCTAATCTATGAAAGCAGGAAATGTCTATGCTACTTTTGCAGAATGGAAATGAAATAAACTACTTAGCAGAAGGCAAGAGTAAGAAAATAGAAGAAAAGCGACAATCACCAATACTCTGACGCTTCCCCGGCAACGACGCCAAAAAGATGGTGGGCTCCAGTATTGTAGCAATAATGCTACAACTCCTGGGGCTCCCTATCTCTAATTTTATCAATCCGGTAGTTCGTACAAACTTGGAAGCGACGGTGCTGTATGCACAAGTACTAGCTCTTGTCGTAGCTGTCACTTGGTCAGCTGGCACAAGTCCGCTAGGGCTCAAGCCAACTTCTATATGCTCTCAGAAGAAGCTTGCTAAATGATGGACGGAGGCTATCTTAAAGGAAATTAATCTATTTTGCAAAAATGAACTGAAAGCCAACCAAAACATGGAAACCCTGGTAAACCCTAATCTGACTAGCTTAACCTCTAGGATGCAATGGGTGGAGTGCAAGTGTCTGGAAATGATGCCATTACTTCTAATGATGTGAAATGCATGAACATAAACTACTTTGATTGAAAAGAACATGTTTTTGGATTTTTGCTTAATTGGTTGGAGTGATTATGAATTTGTTTCTCATTAGGGTTTGGCTGTGCAGAGGTGGTGCGAAAAGAGAGAAAGCTTGGGAAAGGTCAGGATGGCTAGGAGAGGTCCCAGAGGGTCCCTAGCATTATTCCACAGAGGTCTACAGCGTTCGGATGCTCGGAAACCAAGTTTGCAGGCTTCTAAAGGATGTCTGCAGGGGATCCTACAGGAAACTCAGGGATTCTACAGGAAGTCTGCTAACTTCTACAGGATGAGCTGTAAGTGGAAGTTTTGGGTGATGGTGAAGTGATGGAGTGGTATGGGTGGATAGGTAGGATGGAGATGGAGCTGGTGATGGCTCAGGGGCAGAGAAATAAGGTAGAGAAAGAATGCATGAAGTTGGTTGGTGGATGGAAGGATGGGATCAACGAAAGGTCAAGAAAATGGAGCTACGTGAATGATGGAAGAGCTGGAAGGTAAACGAGTTGAACAGAGGTCGATTAGGTGGCTTTAGGCGTGGTTGATAAGAAGAGGAAGGAAATGGAATGATGTGGAGCAGTGTAAATAAAACAAGTTGCTTATGACTGTCACAAAAAACGAGAACTCATTAACCTGTTACCTGTGCTATTAAACCAATGAACAACAATGTAAATTGTGAAGGGAACTCGTGCATGGAAGTGGAATGAAGAAGTATGGCTCAATATCAGAGTGCATGGATGGATCTACAATTAAAGTGACTGTGTTGCAGCTTGCATGAAAGTAAAAGACTGCGTTTTTTGGTGGTTGGTACAGACTGCACCCCAATCTCTAAACAAAGATGGCAGTGAAGCACTATCAACCTTTTCTTGGAGCTCTTGATGAATTACAATCCTCCTATTCTAATCTAAGCAGCTGAAAGAGAATTAACCATGAACTAATCCTACTTAATCACATTAAAAAGACTAAATCAGCAGACTGTATTTTCGAAATGCATGTCAAAACAAAGAAACAAAGTGATGAAAAAGAAAGACAATAGCAATACAAAGAAGAGGAGGTCTATTGCTCTCAGGTTGGGCCCTAACCTGAGAGCTATAGATCCCTTAAAAACTCAGAATTAGATCCAAATCTGCTTGCCTTTATTCATAATCAAAAGTCTAATGTCATGCCAAAACTGGCTTACAAATCGAATTACAAAATGACTACCTACTGGCCAACTACTAGCTACAAAAATTGACTAACCACCAGCTTCCCAAAATGACCAACTGAAATGAGGTCTTAAGCCATCTTATTTATACAATTTGAGGACCCAACAGTCCTCCTAAAATTTAGGGACTTGGCTGCCCAAGACTTGTAGTTAACAGCAGTCCAACTTGACTTGCTTGGCTGCCCTTGAGCTGATTGATTCGGTGGCCCTTGAACTCCGAGCTGATGGTGGAGAATTCGAGGTAAGGGCCCATAAATGAGGGGGACACCTTCCTACAAATCCTCTAGCTTTTTCTCCCACGAATTTGGTTGCCAAGTGCTCATTAAGACCTTCAATTTTGTCTCCAAGTTGACCAAAAAGGCTACACAAAGCACCCATTAGACTTGTTGGCATAATGACTAACCAATTTCACTCTATTAACATAAAAATAATAAAAAACATGCACTAAACAAATGAGAATGGTGGACTAAGCCAAATTAGGAGGTTGAATGAGCCCAAATAATTGTACATTTTTGGGGCTCATCAATGAGTTCGAAAATTCATAGTCACGTATATGTTGGTTTGATGAAGAAACAATGGGACAAACTCTGGAAAATGGTTTGATATCGTTTAGTCAATTATTAATTGTCTTTTTTGTTTTGATGGTTGATGATTGCAGTTTGTTAATACTATTTAGAACTGCTTTTGGCTCTCACAAGTTTTTGATGATTTGATGTATAACTAGTTGATGATGATGCCTTGATGATTCTTACTGATATATGCAATGATTAGATCTAACCGTGAACAGTTGGCACATGTTTAGGGGGATAATTTTCTATGCTTCTAATAATGCATTGTTGGCATTATGTTTTCTTTAGAAGTCCTTGGTACATAATGATGCTTATCAATGGTGATGATGCTTATGTTGATATGCTATGATCATGGGTTGCCTATGATGAAATCACATATGATACTTATATATTGCTTGAGCCACATAGTTGTTTTGATGCTACTGATCAGATTTATGGATGATTCTTTTGATGATGCATATAATACATATGTTATGTTACCTACATGGTGATCTTCATAAGTTCAAGGAGAAAAACAAAGCTTGTGTACACAACTTCATTATTTGATGATGATAAGTGTCACTCATTACTTTTATGCTACTGTCATCATGACTTAAAAGATGCATAAATTTCATATGGTGCAGTTATGAATGAGGATTCCTATAGTTCTTGGCTCTCACAAAGTATATTGTTTGAGGATTGTTGCTCTTGATGATATCAAGAAAGTTTGACAAATGACTGTGAGCTCATGGTTTGCTTTTCACATTGATGAGAAGATAGATACATATTGCTATCTCTATGATGGATACATTACAAATAAGGATCACATGATGATTTCTTATATTGGTAAAGGATGTTGGTATGAAATATCTCCTTGTATGAAGAAAATTGGCCAAGAGAATGGTGTTATTGCAAGTTTCATGAATACATGGCTACTTGAAGACATGGGGATTTGGAGACATGGCTTACTTAGTCACATAATGATGATGATAAGGAATGATGTATACTTCTTACTTTATGATGATAGACTTGGTTCTCACATATGTTGATTATGATGGTCGATGCTTATCAGATGTGGGATGTTAAAAAACTCCCTAGTAATGATACATGTTTGATGTATTGAGGAAAGAACATACAATTATTGCTACAATGATTTGGTGATGATGTTGTAGTCATGGATGATGGCTATGGTGGTTTCACATGTATATGATATGATGTGAATGGTTTTGTGAAGATATAGGCATTATTGCTTGGAGATATGGCATATGCTTATTTGATTCATGAAAGGCTATATTTTGATGAACATTGATTAAGGTTTTTTTTACTAAAGAAAAAGAGCAAGTTGATCTTGATAAGGTAAAGAAGATGAGTTGATAGCATATATATATGAAAATCTGTATGCAACATTCTTAGTCACATGTTGATGATATTAAAGCTACATTGTCTTATCTCGTGAATTGTTGATGGACATTTACAGGTTGTTATTCTTAGTGATGTTGACAGATTCTTATGGTGCAGATCATATATGGTGTATGATAGTTGTTGATAACTATCATGGTCTTGTTTAAGTCTTTGGTATTTACTATAAATGTCATGTATATCATTTTATGTAAAGTTCATGTAAATACCTATGATGTACTCAGTGTAAAATTCATCCATGTATGAACTATTGTGGTCAAGTCCTTTTGGACATATGATGAATTTTGAAACCCCACTGTGTTTGGGAAGTTGATGTAATAATGATTTAAAATGTGCAAACCCACTATGATTGGGTGATTCATTTAAGTCTTTGGTGATAGGACAAGTTCTATGAGTCATAGAGTCATGTACTTCATTGTACATCCGTCAGATATTTCAGAATGTGCTCATGGGGAGCATGATCAGAGAATTTAGCATGTTCTTAGGGGGAGCATGGTTAGTATTCATATTCAATAGTTCATACATGGAGGTCTTCATTCAACATTGGTGAGACCTTTGCCCTTGATGTCAAAGGGGGAGAGTATCTTGGTGTTTGAGAGTAGCTTGATGTTTTGAAAAGCTTGGTGCTTGGCTTGTTGTTATTTACAAGTTGTGGTGACCAAACACCAAATTGGTTTCCATCAAGTCAAAGGGGGAGATTGTTGGCATTATGATGCATGTGTTGTCCTTGATGGAAAGTCACTTGTAACAAAACAAGTATATGGTAACTAGATGAATCCATAGGTCAGTTCAGAGGTGACAGAATGATGGAACATAATACCATAATGATGGATCAAAGGTTTACAACTCAAAATAAGATATTTGATACGAGGAGATCGTTGGAATTATGAATTAGGTGTTGTCCTTGATAGCAACCTACCTGATGAGTTGTCCTTGATGACAATCTATTTGATGAAATGGAATCCTACTTGATAAGTTGTCTTTTGATCTACTTGTTAAACATATAAACATGATGTGTTTACAGATGTGATAGAATGCATGGTAGTTGTGTTTATAGATGTGACAGAATGCATGGCAATTGTGTTTATAGATGTAACAAAATTCATGGCAGTTCAGAGGAATCCATTCGGAGGAATGATTAAGTTGGAAGTTCAAGAACTATATGCGGGTTTTGTTAAGCCAAGTCACATATGCAATTGAGTTCAGTGAAGAAAATTAGTGTATGGTTTTGTACCATGGTATTCTTAATGCTAGGGTCCTTACCATGGTATTTCCCATAGTAATGTGCATGACAAAGAATATTGATCGCGTCAAAGAATACCATCAACATAACTATGGTTTTGACCCATGGTATTGAAAAAGGATAAAACTATATAAGATGGTGAAGATCAAAGTGTGTGAGGCGTGCACGTGATGAAAACCCTATAAAAGGTTAGATAAAAATAAAATATGCACGTAATGGATTTTGATGCTTTGCTTGATCTAAACTAAGTATGCACCTGAGAGTTTGATGATGAATGAGATCCAATAGATTTGAAATAATTATTCACTAATAAATACAATGATGGGTCAAGATAATGAGACCTAAAATGAATTTTCATTGTATGATCTACTCATGGATTGACTAGATCTAAGTAATGATGCATGTTTTTATCTATGAATATTATGATTCGGGTCTTTCTAAACTTCTTAAGAGATGCACGATTTTAGGTCAAACTTTGCAGATCTATACATTGGTTGGTCTCCGGAAAAGCATGTATACATGTGGGTTCGCTTCTTCCAAGTCGCGTATATAAAGTAAGGGTTTCTTCTCATAAATGACTGATCAACTTGATCAGTACTACTTTTTCTCTATTGTCTGTCAATGATGTCCTCATAATTGAACTGGGTTAAGTGATAATTTCTGAAGTAGAAATGCTTTAGTTGAATATGGTTATGGATTGATTGAAGAATGTTAAGATTACTTGCTAATTCTGA
Organism: Pinus tabuliformis; assembly: GCA_031772625.1. Taxonomy (NCBI): domain Eukaryota; kingdom Viridiplantae; phylum Streptophyta; class Pinopsida; order Pinales; family Pinaceae; genus Pinus; species Pinus tabuliformis. The sequence goes on from CM062808.1 coordinate 898,051,808, forward strand.
TTGATCTTCAGAGACAGTTCTATGTTTGGTTCAAAATTTTGTAGTAGATACGAGTATGATTCAATGTTCCTTTTCAAAAATGCAGTAGTAAAGTTTTCAGTTTTCAATATTTCAAGATTTGTACGCAGGTTTCCTTACAAAAAAGTGCATGTGCATGCGGGTTGCCTTAATGGAGTAGCGTATACATTTTTACATTTGAATGATCAGGATTGCAGTTGATTCTGTTTGTTGATGCAATATTTTAGCTTTATTTCTATGTACTAATTTAAGTTATCTTAATGTTCCAGTTGATTGGTTGAGTTTTGATTAAGTGTCAATTGATTGGTTTTTTCAATGAATGGTTGATTCAGTTGCATCAAAGATTGATGCAGAACTTTCAGTGATTGCTTGACTTAGTTGTGTTAGAGACTGATAATTGGGTTTCACTGATTGGTTGATTTAGTTGTGTCAGAGATTGATGATTGGGTTTCAGTAATTGGCTGATTCAGTTGTGTCAGATATTTATGATTGGAATTCAACAATTGGTTGATTCAATTATGTCAAATATTGATGACTTTGTTACAATGATGAATTACATTTGGATTATCGATATTGAGCTTAAGTGTTGATAATGGGTACGGTCTAAAAATTTGATGAAACAGGGCCTACAAGTTAAGATATGTTGTAGTAGGTGGATCGAGTGTGAAAATTCATGAAACATGGTCCATGGATGTTACTGAGGGTTGAAGCCTTCAGTGAGGAAGTCGAAGCTTCTTACGAGTAGTAGATGGTGATAAAATCAGGGGGTTGGAGCTCCCTTCCTGTAGCAATTGGAGAACGAGTGAAGGTTGTAGCCTTCTTTAGGTTGGTGCCTGCGTACTGGTACAAGTTTATGCTAGTACAAGAACTAGGGGGTAGGAGCTCCCTTCCAATAGGAGCTGGAGAATGAACGAAGGATGTAGCCTTCTACAGGTGGGTTCCTACATATTGGTATGAGTCTGCACTAATACAAGATTGTAAAAATATTTTTCTTGATATTAAAATGAAGATAGAGATGACAACAACATGTGGTTTTTTCCCGCATTAGGTTTCCACCTTAAATACTGGTGTTCATGTGTGATGGTTTATTTTGTTCTTATAACACATGGTTACTGTTTATCTAATGTTTCATAAAGCACTGATGTAATGGATGAAGACCAACATATGATGAATTAACTGAATCATAAGTTCGCTAGATGTATGCTAGTTGTCTTAAGAACAATCGTGCACACACGCGGGTTACTTTAAGTAAAGTCACATATAGAAATCTGAATATGAAATGTAAAAAGTTATTGATTTGAAAATACTGATTCATCCACCCCCTCTCAGTATTTTTCCTAACATTGGGCACATGGGAGAGAAGGGGATGCAAAGTCTTCACTCAAGAATTTTGTTGTTAGGTTTGAATCATGTTGATCTAGAATTTTGTGAGAATTATATTTATGAAAAACAAAAGAGAGTCAGATTCCTCAGAGTTGGGAAAGAAAAGAAGAGTGAAAAATTAGAGCTTGTACATACACATGTATGGGGACTTTCTTAGGTATCATATCATAGTGTCTCTTGCTATTATGTTACTTTTATTGATGAAGTAACCAAAAAAACCTGGATTTACAGTATTTGAAATAAATCTAATGTATTTGATACTTTCAAGAAATGGAAAGCTTTGGTTGAGAATGCAACAGGAAAAAGGGTTGAAGTGTCTTAGATCAAACAATGGAGGGGAATATTGCAGCAAAGAGTTTGATAAGTAATATTTAGAGCATGGAATTCATAGAGAGATGATAATTCCAGGAACACCACAAGAAAATGGTGTATCATAAAGGATGAACATGACAATCATGGAGCGTGCAAGGTGCATGAGATTGCATGTAGGATTGCCTTTACAATTTTGGGAAGATGCTCTAGATACTGCTGTTTATCTAATAAACAGAGGGCCTTCAAGTTCCTTGGATGATGGTATTCCAGAGGAGGCATGGACAGGAAAAAATGTAAACTACTCATTTTTAAAGACTTTTGGTTGTGAAGCCTTTGTCCACATTAATAAAAAAAATAGAACAAAGCTTGAGGAAAAATAAAAAATGTACCTTTATTGGATATGGTGTTAATGATTTTGATTATCACTTTTATGATTATGAAAAGCACAAAATAATTAGGAGCAGAGATGTCATATTCAATGAAAATGTTTTGTATAAGGATCAGATGTAGGAAAAGAATCAAGAAAAAGAAACCAGAGAATACACAATGCTTGATGAGATAAAAAAAGTAAATGTGCTTGAAAATCATAATGATCAACATCAAGAACAACAACAACAACAACCGCAACAGCAACATGCACCTCAAACACTTGAAAGTGGTGTTAGAAGATCTACTAGGATAAGTAGACCCCCTAAACGATACTCTCCTTCATTATATTATGTATTGTTGATTGATTCTAGTGAACTAGAATGTTATGAAGAAGTAGTGTAGGTAGAAACTGGGAAGAAGTGGGATCTATCCATGAAAGAAGAAATGGACTCCTTAGTACATAACTAGACGTGGGACTTAGTCAGGTTGCCTGCAGGTAAAACAACATTGCAGAATAAATGGGTTTACACATTGAAGGAAGAAGATGGATGTAGAAAAATGTATAAAGCTAGACTTGTGGTGAAGGGGTTTGCACATAAAAAAGGTATATGCTTTGAGGATATATTTTCTCCTATTGTTAAAATGACTTCAATTAGAACTATTTTAAGTCTAGTAGCAGCATAAAATTTTCATCTTGAGTAGTTAGATGTAAATATGACCTTTCTCCATGGGGATTTGGAGGAAGATATATATATGTAACAATCAAAAGGATATGATGTCAAAGGGAAGGAGAAAATAGTGTGCAGGTTGAAGAAGATCTTATATGGCTTAAAACAGGCTCCAAGGAAGTGGTGTCTAAAATTTGACATGTTTAGGTTTGAGCAAGATTATACTAGATGTCACTCTGATAATTGTGTTTATCTCAAAAGGAAAAATGATGGTAGCTATATTATATTGTTATTATATGTAGATGACATGCTTATTGCGGGTTCTAACATGTAAGAAATAAATGTGCTCAAAGGAAAATTGGAAAATTCATTTGCAATGAAGGATTTAGGTACTACAAAACGAATCCTTGGTATGAGAATAACTAGAGATAGGAAAAATTGAAAACTAACATTGTCTCATATTGAGTACATACAAAAGGTGTTGAAAAGATTTAATATGTAGAATGAAAAAATATTTACTACACCTTTGGATAACCATTTCAAAATAAGGAGATGTGTCCCAAGACTCAGGAAGAGATGTCTTATATGTCTAAAGTTCCATATGCATCAACAATTGGAAGATTAATGTATGCAATGGTCTACACAGGGCCTGATATTGCACATGCAGTGGGAGTTGTAAGCAGGTACATGAACAATCTAGGAAAATAACATTAGATGGAAGCGAAGTGGATTCTTAGGTATTTGAGAGGTACCACAAAATAAGCATTATGCTTTGGTGGTTCAAACATTGCTCTATAGGGATATGTTGATGCAAATATGGAAGGTGATAGAGATAACATGAGGAGCACCACATGGTATGCGTTTACTGTAGGTGGAACAAATGTCAGCTGGGTTTAAAAATGCAAAGTGTTGTTGCGCTCTCAATGACGGAAGAAGAGTATGTTTCTACTAGAGAAGCTAGTATAGGAATGATTTGGTTACAAAGGTTTTTGGATGAATTGGGTAAGAAGAAGGAGTTGGGCATGTTATATAGTGACAACCAGAGTGCCATTCATCTTGCAAAGAAATCATCATTTCATTTCGAGACTAAACATATACAACTCAAGTACCAATTCATACGGTTAGTGTTGGAAGATGGACAGTTGAGGCTGGAAAAGATACACACTAGCCCGAATCCTGCAGATATGTTAATAAAAGTTGTAACCATGGAGAAATTGAGATTCTGATCTGTTTTAATTGGTATTCAAGTATGACGATGAAGATGAGAAACAACTAGGTCCAAAGTGGAGTCATTGTCCAGCAAATGAAACAACAATGGAGTTACTATAATCAGTCTCCAAGTGGGATATTGTTAGGTGTGGATCCTGATTATCTTCTTTATTTAGAGGTATCACCATGTTGGACCCTAGTTCATAATGGGGCAACAACAGCGACCATTTTTTTGCCGCCAGGGGGGAGACAACTATTTTTAGAGCCCCTCCCCCCAACAAGGGTTCGGGGGTTGCACCCTCAAAACTAAAAATATATGTAAAATTTCCTTGTAAAATGTTGTAATTTCGTAGTCAATCTAGGCAGTTCATTAGGCAGATGATCTGACAGTAGAAGTTATGTTTAATTTAGGGTTTTTTCCCTAGAAGGAAACCCCTCACTATATATGAGGGAATTGTATTGCGGATATGTAGATGTGTATTACGAGCGAGAAAGAGAGAGGAGATTGTGTTGGAGCGAAGAGGAAATTACAACAGATTGGCTGTAGGTTGTATCTCTTCATTTTTCTAGATAATATAAAGGAAGGACTAGTTGTTTCTCCGTGGACGTAGCCCAAATTGGGTGAACCACGTATATCTGTGTCTCTCTTGTTTCATGCGTTTTATGTGTTTCATTGCTTTGTAATATATAATTTTCTAACAGTGAGGGAGAGAGGAGATCTGGGGCCAAGAGAGAGAGAAGGAGAGAAGGGGAATAGAGAGAGAGGGAGACAAAGAGCGAGAGGGAGGAAGAGATAGATAGATATGGAGAGACAGTGTGTATGTTTGGGGGTGACAACGAGAGATGGAATAAGAAAGAGACAAATAAATACAAATATAAATACTATATAGTATTATGTAACCGGTCTAGATCCATCTTAACCCCAGATCTATCAAGCACTAAGAGGGATCAAACTTTTAGAGGTGAAAACCTTTCCTCACGTTTTGCACTAAAAAATAGTTTTGCACCTCTAGAGATTGGATCCTTCTCAAAGCTTTGGGTTAAGATAGATCTAGGCTGGTTATAATAATAATTATAGCTTATAATTATAATTTTTTTACAATTATCAATTTAATATTAAGAGTTCTAATTTTTTATTTAATACAATAATGTTTTTTATGGTTTATTGTAGGGTGGACATGAATATTTTGCTATGAAAATTTGAGCATGCAATTTTGATCATAAGAGTATGAGAGAAAGTCATATGATGAAAGAAACATAAGTTGAAACATATAGAAATAACCCAATTGAATGAGGGGCCAATTTTAGCAATAACAATATCATTTACAGGTGAAAAAGATATATGAAAAACAACAAAAGCAAAATTGTAGAGTTATATATATGTTCAACAAATTTAACACACACATATTTTAAATAAAATGTTATTAATTATGAATTTAAATATAATATAACTATTTAACAAATTATTAAAATAAAATATAATGAATCATTTCCCTATTTAAAAGTTACATGATTTGAAACATTTAATAATATAGATGAATATACACATTCTTTTATTTTTTTTGGTCTCAACATATTATTTTAATGTGCACTCTAGCTGAATCAGTAATCCATGAAAATCATCATCCAAGGACTGGTGAAGCCCCTCCTTCTACAGCCGTCAATCCATGTCCAAACCCAAAGTGTTCAGACATTCCTTTTCCCCATGAGTCTGAGTCTGATCATATTTTGATGATGCATGAAATTGTTACCTTAGAAAATGAAGATCCAAGATTAACAGAAATATTCAGCTTAATGAGGCCAGCCAAGCCAAAATATGGATTGGGTTATCTAGAACAAGCAAAAGGATTAATTCCCAAGTCTAGATTTGGCTCCATTCCAAAAGATTGCAAAAAACCTGCAGTAATGGAAATGCATAAGTTCTTCACTTTAATGAATGGTTGTCCAAAATCCCAAATAAATTCTAAATGGATGAAAGCCATGTTGAATTGGGATTTATTTACTCATCCTGAGGCAGAACAATTTGGTATTAGCTACACATTTGAAGAAAAGATTAAGTTATCCCAAGAATGGAAAAACTATATGGAAGAAACAAACTCCTGGATTTCTTTCTATGAATGGAAACGTGAAGTTCAGTGTGAAAATGTATTGATGACTGGAACATCTTCTTCCTCAGCCAAACAAGCCTGGACTGCTATAGATGGCAGTAAAGTGGAGACACCATCTACTTTTCCCCCATATAGAGGAATCATAACAGGAGAAAATTAGAACACAACAAAGGAAATTCCTCTAGTTCAAAAAGATGATAATGCATTGGGAATAGATGGAAGAATTTAGAAGGCCAGTAAGCAAATCAACTCGACCAATACTGCAATCAAAGGCCTAGAAATGAACACAACAAAGACTGCTGAAATAAAAGAATAGTTTGATACTATTCAAGTTTCTCTCAATGAGGTAAATAGAAGCCCCAATGATGTACAATACTCCTCATCAGATGTTAGATCATATGCCAAAGAATCTCTGAATAAAATAGAAGAAGTAGACAAAAAAATATTAGACCATATAGGTACTACTAAAAGTCTATTAACTGGTTTAATTGAAAAGGTTGAGAAAATGAGTCTGTCTAAAGTTGATAAACCAGTTCCTACTTCTTTCCTTTATAAAAGAAATGTCAAAATTCAAGAACCTGTCAAGCCAGTTGAAAAGTTTCTAGCATTATTTCCAAAAGAAGTAGCCAAATCCTCTGCTGAAAACCTAGAGGCTACAGAAAAAATCACAATTGCTTCCTTATTTAAGGAAGAAGAAGAACAGAAAGAATCTGACTCTCAGATTCTCCCCATTTATGAACCACTGGAGAGTAGGTTCAGTAAGTATCCTGCTCCTGATATAGAAGGAAAAGGCAAGCTTCCTAAATCACATACTTTCTTCCCTGAGTCACATCATGAATGGAATATTAATAGCCCGAGTGTTGGTCAAATCAGGTAATTGCTTGACATGATGTTTACAGAATACAAGCTTATGTGTCTCAGAGGAAAAAGTGAGATTGAAGCCTGCAAAACAATTATTCAGTGTTTTACAGGGACACTACTTAGGTGGTGGGAAACACAGTCATCTCCAACATTACTGGCAAAAATGGAGAATGAAGTTCCTAAAGACGAAGCAAGAGATGTAATTCATAATCCAGATGGCACAACAACTAGCAATATGATTGGTGCTCTAACTTCCATGATATTAGAGCATTGGTGTGGCTGTGAAACAAAGATCGTAGACAAACATGAAGTCATTCTGATGAATCTCAAATGTCAAAAAATGTCACAGTTTGAAGACTTTCACTAGGATTGGATGCAAAGAATTTATGAAGTGAAAGATTCAAGAAATCTATTGTGGAAACAGGTATATCTTGCAGCTCTTCCATCTCGATTTGTTGACTACATCAGGTTGCAAGAAATATTTCAATTGCCTTTTGAATCATACACTTGGGGTGAGATATATTCTCATATTACCAAGACACTAGTCAGTCTGTGCACAAGTTCTAAGGTAAACAAATCCTTAGAAAAACTTTCCAAGCTTCCAGACAGAAAATCCATCTGCAGTAAGTATGGGTTAACCATTGATGATCCTTTGGTTTGAAAAAGAAAAGCTAAGAAAAGGGCCAAAAAAGAATATAAACAGACTGCTAAATTCCACAAACAAAAAAGGCAAACCTCTACCAGGCCTAGAGGTTCTTCCACAGCAAAGAAAGGGTATTACAGGTATGTCCCTAGGACACACTATTATAAACCCTCTGATATTCATCAAGAAAAGTGGAATAAGCTCACTTGCTGGTTATGTGGAAAAACTGGACATACATCAAACAAATGTCTAGAAGGAGAAGAGTCAAAAAATAATAGAGGAAAAAAGTCCCAAGCCCTATTCCAAAGGGGTAAAAATGTCAAAACAGAGGGACAAATACAATGTCTAAAGTGCGGATCTCACACTCATCGAACATAACGCTGCCCTAATGTGGTCATCAAAGACCAAATTCAGTAGCAACAACTCAAGGAGTCATCCCCTGACTCTTACAATTCTTCTTATAACTCTTCTAAAGAGGAGTTACACGCATAGATGGAGCCCTGTTCATGCTCAGAATTTGAAAATTGTGCTTGTCATATGTATACTGACTCTGATTCTGAATCTTACAGTGACTCAAGCATTGAAGAAATTCACTCAGTACCACACAAAGAAAAGATACTGATGGCTGCCATAGAAGAGGAAGAAATCAAAATCCTTTCTCTAAGAGTAAATATATTTTACTTAAGAGTAAATATATTAAAGTGACTCATAGTAATATTATTATTATTAATTTCAAAATAATATTACTATTACTACTATTAATACTAGCCGCCTAGGGTAAATAATCCATTATTACTAATTAATAATACGTTTTACTAAAGAGTAAATATATTAAAATATTAAGGTGAATAATTCTATTAAAGGAATAATATTATTGATATTACTAAACTATTGTTACTATTTTCATTATTATTACAATTATTAATGATAACAATGATATTGTTATAACTTTTAATATTAGGGTAAATCCATTACTAAAATTAAAGTGACTAATGTTAAAAAATATATTAATAAGATAATATTAATAATAGTCTAGGGTAAATAATTCCATTATTACTAATTATTAAGATATTTTATTAAAGAGTAAATAAATTAAAACCCGATCAAGGGATCATATTGTTACAACCAATCAAAGAAGACATAAGATATCAAAGGACTATAAACGAAGATAAGCTAAAGAAACAAAAAAGGCCAAGGAAAGGAAAAACAACGAACGAGACGAAGAGAGCTAGGAAGAAAGGGGTGGGATCCAACAACTACTAATCTTCCAGTCATCATCCCTATTGAGATTATTAAGCCTTTTCTTGATTTCAAGGGCTTCCCTAAATTTTCGATGGTGAAACTGCCAACTTTCGCAATAACACAAGCCTCTTTGATACAAACATGATGTTTGGCCTTCTCGGCATGCTCTGTAAGGGCGGAGGACTTTCCATCCCATGCCAAAATCATTCTCAAAAACATGTTATGGATCACAAAAGTCTCAACTCTATAATAATTTCCCTGCATGGAGAAGCCACTGCAAAAAAGGTTCATCGTTTCGAACGGGCACGCATGCAGGTCTCAAAGCTGAAGTCAGATCTAGCATTTCTAAAGCGATGCAGGGATTCTTCAATTATTCTGGTCTTTGCCCAAATTAAGCATAACCTTAATATCCCCAATAACCATGGCGTTTTTCTGAAATCCAGCTCAGGGTTACTTAGATCTGAGATTTTCAAAGTGAGAAAAAGTCTCGACCAGCTTTCCCGGCTCCTTTTGGCTTTGCATTTAGAATTTCCTAGCCTTTTCCCCGCATCCGTTTGGGCAAGGATTGATGCCTATTTTGCTCTTAAATCCCAGCGCTTGGAGGAGTTACTCAAGCAAAGATAATCAACTAAATTTCTCAAGCTCTCAAGGTGTTCCGCTTCGCCCCCTGTTTTTTTTCGCACTTCAGGTCCTCTTTCGAACAGCCAGGTCTCGAATAATCGGGTTTCTGCCATCAGACCTTGGGTTTCGGGCTATCCCTTATTGATTTGCTCAGATTATCATTCCTCCCGCTCTGACGATTCGTGTAACTACCCGGAGTTTGGATCGCCGTCCCAGCCTCCCAGCCTGGATCGTGATGAGTCCAACAGCAGGCCCCAGTCTGTCGTAGTCTTTTTCTAGCATCAAACCATCCTACTCTGCTGTTGTTAAACCCTCACTCTGCGTAGGTGTCGGTTTACCCCCTTGCCATTCAAATGATCGATCAAACTCTTCACTTCCGCATCCCTCCCCACCACTCTTCAGCTCCATTCGTTCCCCAGTCAACGCATTGCCTTCGGTCCTCCCATCCCTGATCCGATCCCTGCCTCTCCATCCAATGGTGAATGCCCTCTTCCCTTCCGGTTGGTAGCCTCCTTCGAGTCTCTGTCCTCTTCTCGGCAACACAAGTGCGATGGATGTCACGGTGGTGTGCAAGCTCTTGCAGGTGAGACGGTTATCGATAAGCTTACAGGTGGGAATCTCTCAGATCTCAATGGTGTTAATTTTTTTAGGTTTTCCAGTGATGAATCTAGTGTTAACAATAATAATGAAGTAAATAATAATGATAATAATATTAGTATTAGTAATGTATATAGTAAAGACAGGAATAAGAATAATAATATTATCAATAATAATAATAGTGGAGTAAATAATAATAATAATAATAATAATAATAATCTTAGTAATAATAAAATTAATTATTACAATATTAGTATTAATAATGACAATCATAACCTTGATCATAATCGTGGGAGTAATTCTCACCCTCTACCTCCTAGCAATAAAGTGGTCAATCTCTCTAGCTTTTCCTTTTCCCCGTCTATTTTCAGTCTCTTAGGTAAGGGTCTTAATTTTTCCTTGACTCCTAAGAAAATTCCAGTTGAAGACATCATCTGTGACGTGGAATTTGGTATTAAGAGCCTTCCTGATAAGACTAAGGACACGATTAGGCAAGATTGTGATGTGGCCCTTAGGAAGGCAAAACCCCGTGAAGTAATATCAGCAAGGCTAAGTTTGAGGCTCTCAAAACCTTAAACCAGAATCACGATATCGTAGTCCTAAAAGCCAATAAAGGAGGCGCATCCGTCATCTTAGACAAAGAATATTTTCACAACAAGATGTTAGATCATCTTTGCAATAGTGGAAGCTACAAAAGGCTTTCCAAGAATCCTCCGAAGAAGGTTTCTAGAGCGGTTGCTCTTGCGATCAAGTCCTGTAATTCCACTAATTCTTTATCCCAGAAACTCATAGAGAGCAACCCCATTACGCCTAGGATCTACGACATTTCAAATATTCATAAGGAGGGGGTTCCCTTGAGACCTATTGTCAATACCATTGGTGGTCCTACTTACCTTCTTGCCAAATTCCTCGCCTTGAAGCTTAGACCCTTGGTTGGCCGAACAAAGTCCTTTGTCAAAGACTCTGCATTGTTTGTTGAAGACCTTAAGAGAATAAAGCTTGACCCAGAGGACATTCTGGTAAGTTTCGACGTGGTCTCCCTTTACACTTGTATTCCCATCAATGAGGCCATGGAGGTTATCAACAAGCTCATTGACCCAGATACCGCTCGGTTAGTTGAGTTGTGCCTTACTTCCACCTTTTTTAGCTTTGAAGGCAAGTTCTATGAGCAAACCTGTGGGGTTGCCATGGGCTCCCCCCTGTCCCCTATTGTCGCTAATCTATTTATGGAGGATTTTGAGTCCAAAGATTTGGCCTCAGCCCATCTCTTACCAAAGCTGTGGAAGAGATTTGTGGATGACACTGGTGTCGTTTGGTCTCATGGTCATGATGAGTTGGATCTTTTCTTCCGTCATCTCAATAATCAGTCCTCTGCCGTTAAATTCACTATGGAAAAATAAGTCAATGGTTGTCTTCCGTTCCTTGATGTTCTCATCTCTAAGAATAATTATGGTTCCTTCTCCCACCAGGTATTTCGGAAAAGGACTCATACTGAACAATATCTCCACACTAGCTCCCATCATTTCCCTGCTCAGAAGTTGGGCGTTATCAACATGCTTGCTACCTGTGCATTAAGAATCTCTGATGAAAAGAGCTTGGAGAAGGAGAAAGCTCATCTCCTAGATGTCTTTGTTAAAAATGGTTATAATAGACACCTGGGTCAGAAAACCTTCCTCAAAGACAAGATGGAGCATTCAATCCAAAAAGATCTTAAAGTTCGGGTCCCGGGGGTTCACCTCCCTTACATCCAAGGGACCACCGATAAGATTGCCAAGATTCTTAAGAAGCACAATGTTCCCTTAACCTTTAGACCTCTTAATACCATCCGTAGCTCCCTGCTATCTGTTAAAGATCCTGTCAACCCTAAGGACATGAAAGGTGTCTATGTCATTCCCTGTTCCTGTGGGACCCCACACATTTGTGAGACTAGACGCTCTATTAATCAGAGGATTAGTGAGCACTCAGCAGACTTAAAGCATGGGAGGGCCAAGTCCTCCGCCCTTGCGGAGCATGCCGAGAAGACCAAACATCATGTTTGTATCGAAGAGGCTCGTGTTATTGCGAAAGTTGCGTAGTTTCACCATTGAAAATTTAGGAAAGCCCTTGAAATCGAGAAAAGGCCTAATAATCTCAATAGGGATGATGGCTGGAAGATTAGTAGTTGTTGGATTCCAGCCCTTTCTTCCTAGCCCTCTTCATCCCGTTCGTCGTTTTTTCCTTTCCTTGGCCTTTTTTGTTTCTTTAGCTTACCTTCGTTTATAGTCCTTTGATATCTTATGTTTTCTTTGATTGGTTGTAACAATATGATCCCTTGATCAGGTTTTAATTTATTTACTCTTTAATAAAATATCTTAATAATTAGTAATAATGGAATTATTTACCCTAGACTATTATTAATATTAATATTATTAATATTATCTTATTAATATATTTTTTAACATTAATCACTTTAATTTCAGTAATGGATTTACCCTAATATTAAAAGTTATAACAACATCATTATTATCATTAATAATTATAATAATAATGAAAATAGTAACAATAGTTTAGTAATATTAATAATATTATTCCTTTAATAGAATTATTCACCTTAATATTTTAATATATTTACTCTTTAGTAAAACATATTATTAATTAGTAATAATGGATTATTTACCCTAGGTGGCTAGTATTAATAGTAGTAATAGTAATATTATTTTGAAATTAATAATAATAATATTACTATGAGTCACTTTAATATATTTACTCTTAAGTAAAATATTTTGGTAATTACTAATAATGGAATTATTACCCTAGACTATTATTAATATTAATAATAGTAATAGTAATAATATTATTTTGAAGTTAATAATAATATTAATATCAATTTAACAATGGTCACTTTAATTTTAATATTGGATTTAAGCTAATATTAAGAATTTTTATATTAGTATCATAGTAACACTAATTTAGTAATAATAATAATATTATTATTCTTTTAATAGAATTATTTACCTTAATATTAATAATAATAATATTATTTTAAAATTAATAATAATAGTATTAATAATATAAATTTAATTTAATTTGCCCTAATAATTTATTTAAGGGATTTTTCAACTTTAACATCTTTGACCCATCCCCTTGATCTTTATCAACCTAGTCCCTCGTCAAATCTAGCCGTTAGAAGTCATTTTTAATTGGTGCCCGGTCAAATATAGCTGTTAGAAGGACCTGCATTCCCTATTTAACTTGTTGCTTAGATTTGTTCTTCAACTTGTCTTGAGGATGAACCACATTGGTTGGTTCTAAACGTGTCACAAATAATTTTCTATGTGATTTTGCCGAAATCATTCTCACAAACATGTTATGGATCACAAAAGTCTCAACTCTATAATTTATTATTATTTTTTTAATTTTAATTATTTTAATTTTTTTTCTTCTAATGAGATTTTATTTATTTGTTTTTTAAATTAAAAAAACATGTTTTTTTTGTGGTTAATTTTTTTCCCTTTAAATTATATATATATTTTGAAAAATTTCCATTTATTTATTGATATTTATTTATTTATTTTTTTGTTTTTTCATTAATTTTGTATTCAATTTTTTTTGTTTTGTTTTGTTTATACCATTTAATTTTGATTTTTTTTTGTTTTTTTGTTTTTTTTTTCATATATATATATATATATCTTTTTTTTCATGTTGTTGTTGCTGTTTTATTATTATTATTTTTTTTTTAATTTTTTAATTTTTTTTTTTTTTTTTTTTTTTTTTGTGTTTTATTACTAACATGTTTTATGTTTTTATTTTTGTCAAGTTTTTTTTATTTTTATTTTTATGTTTTTATTATTTTTTTTACTAACATTTTTTTTATTATTTTTATTTTTATATATGTTTTATTTATAAGATAGTTTTTTCGGCGTAAATCACAAGAAATTTCATTTGTCCATGCATTTTGAACCAACAAGTGTGGTTCATCGCCACGAAAAGTGGAATGAGCAGATCAGGGTTAGAATGATTAAATAGACAGAGCAAAAACTCCAATGGCTCTATTCAAAGACCAGTTAACGACTATATTGACAACGACTAGATTTGACTGGATTAGAGGAATAACCAATATTTAAAAAATTGACTTGGTTAGTTAAATTCTTAAAAGTGAAAGGACCCTTATCAATTAAAATAAACCCAAATTAATTTACATTAGTAATTAGTTATCAAAGATTTTGTATCTAAAAAGTTAGAGTAATTAATAGTTAAATATAAAAATGATTAAATATGTAAAAGTACATAAATATCAGGATGTATAAGACAAAGGGGTTCGATATACTACTAAATTATAAATTAATTGATTACTAATAATAGCTATAAATAGAAGTTTAACAAATCAGTAAAAAATAGAGTAATAGAGTAATAGAGTAATATATATATATATATATATATATATATATATATATATATATATATATATATATATAAAAAAATAAAAATAAATAAATAAATAAATAAAAATAAAAATAAAAATAAAAATAAAAATAAAAATAAAAATGACAAACTAAACAAATAAAAATAAAAATAAATAAATAAAGTTATTAAATCTAAATAATGGAGTAAGAGTATTAAAAATTGGGGTAATACATAAATAGTAAGTTGTAATATTATTTACATTTATAATATTAATAATAAATAAACAGTCTCGCATGATATATAGTCTCACAGCGGAAGTCTCGCATGATATATAGTCTCGCATATATATCATGGGTTCCGGTTGTATATAAAGTCTCATGATATAAACAGTCTCTCGCATATAGTCTTGCATGATATATAGTCTTGCAGCGGAAGTCTCGCATGATATATAGTCTCGCATATATAGTCTCGGTTCCAGTTGTATATAAAGTCTCATGATATAAACAGTCTCTCACATATATAGTCTCGGTTCCGGTTATATAGTCTCGCAGTGGAAGTCTCATGATATAAACAGTCTCTCGCATATATAGTCTCGGTTCTGGTTATATATATAGTCTCATGATATAAAACCATATATATGTATGCGAGTCTCGCATGATATATAGTCTCGCATGATATATAGTCTCGCAACGGAAGTCTCTCATGATATATAGTCTCGGTTCCAGTTGTATATAAAGTCTCATGATATAAATAGTCTCTCGCATATATAAACAGTGCAGTCTTCGATAAAACGGGTGCAGAGTTCGGTTATCAGTGCGGATATATATTGAACGATTCTCTTAAATCCTCGCATCCGGTGATTTTGGCATATATAAATCTGAAGCTCGGTACCCTCGTTCCGGTTCTAAGGCTCCGGTTTTTGAAATATAGATAAACCCTTGCATTCGGTGATCTTGGCTCGCATATATAATTTGAGCTCTCGGTGATCTTGGTTCTGGGGCTCGCATTTATAAACGCATTCGGTGATCTTGGTTTTAAAGCTCGCATACATAAATCCAAAGCTTGGAGATCTTGGCTCGCACATCAGGTTCGGATATCAGGTGCACACATTCCTTATCTTTTTCTTTTCTAATACATATTTGCTCATATAATTTCAAGTATGAATATTTCACCACAGTTACCAAAGATTACCAAGGGCAGACCTAGCACAGTTACTCTACAAGGCCTCTATGAGTATATAGAGTCTTTAGAGAAACGTAGAGAAGAAAGAGAAGCCAAGTTACAAAAAGAGTTAGAAGCCGTGCTGGAAAACAAATTTGCATCTCTTGAAAACACTATCCAAAAACAAATAGAAAATAAAATAGAACTACTGGAGAATAAAATGGAGGCAATGGAGACTAGATTGCATGTTATAGAAAAACAAAACCAAGATACTAACCAACCATCCCAGAAAGGAGACGCTGATACCTTAGAGGGTCTTAAAATGAAAGACATGATTAAAGAATTAGAAGAAAAAGTTAATAGCCGCCTCACCCTAAATAGTGTGGTAGATAAGTTAGATATTAAACCAATTAAAGACGAAATGAAAAAATTAATAGAATTAGACCACGAACGTAACAAAAGGACCTTAAACCTTATAATCTTCGGTTTAAAAGAGGAAGAAGATGAGGATACTTTAGCCTTAGTCCAGACAGAATTACATAATAGATTACAAATTGAAACAATGTGTCTCACAGAAGCAACAAGGTTGGGGAAATTAACCGAGAATAAAGAAAGATTAATCCACATAAAGGTGAGCTCTACTGATCATAAGCACAACATACTTAGTAAAACCTCAAGTCTAAAAGGAACGGGAATATTCATAAATGAAGATCTCATTCCAGAAGATCAAGCAGAATTAAGAAAGGAGGTTCAAAAGGTAAAAGAAGCTAGAAAGGAAGGAAAATGGGCAATAATCAGAAATAGAAAAGCCTTTATTCGAGACAAAAACCAAAAAGATAGTAATCAATAGCAATTAAACATGCTCCGGATCCTTTCTTGGAACTGTCGGGGCTTCCCATGGAACAAAGGCCCCAAGCTAAGTTGGATTTCAAATGATGTTGATATTATTTTGCTTGTTGAAACTTGGGAGCACGAAGAATCTAAGGTCCCTAACATAGATGGCTTTACGCTATGGTCTACGTGGAACAAGCGATCCTCCCGTAGAGGCATTGGGGGAATAGCTTGTTACATTAAGAAGAACATTTCCCCCTATGTTAGGCTTTATAAAAACGACACTCACAACCAATTTAGTTGGATAGAGATCAGAGACATTAATAATAAAAAGTCCTACATAGCAATATGTTATTTCCCCCCCATTAATTCTAACTTCTATAAGAAGAAGAATCTAGATAAAACTAACCCTTACAATAGTTTAAAGAACGATATTTCTAGCCTAAGGAATGATGGTAATATCCTTTTAATAGGTGACTTCAATGCTCGAACTTCAAACAACCAAGCTATTATTTTAAGCAATCGTTCCAACCCTAATCCTCTTTGGTTAGACGAAGACCCTACCCTGGCTAGTAGGTACAAAAGGAGCTTTGAAGACCTCGGGGAAAATTTGTTTGGGTCAGAGCTAGTCAAGCTCTGTAGTGCTCAGGATCTCATAATTTGCAATGGTCTAAAAAAGTGGCCCAATTCCAGCAAGTTGACCTGCATCCATGGACTTGGTAGCAGCGTGGTAGACTACGTTATTTTCGATCTTTCATTATACAACGAAATGATAAACTTTGACATCTTAAACGACCACGAGCCTGACTCCGATCATAGGCCTTTACTTATAACCCTCAATTTTGTCATGCATAGAGTTCCCATAGAAAATAATACTTACAACCAAAAGAACTTAATATTTGATAAAAATAAAAAGGACCTCTTTCTAAATGAATTAAAAACTAATTTGCCTCCTTTATCTAGTATAGACAACATAGAAGACCTATATCATAATTTTACTACAACCCTCTCATATTCTATTAAAAAGTTCTCAATTGAGGTCTCAAATAATAAAAGAAATAGCAAAACCAATCCTTGGTATGACAAAGATTGTAAAAATGCGAGGAGAGCAATTAAGGAAGCTGTTGATGATTCTCTTAAAATGGACAAGATAAGAATATACAAAGCCCTAATTAAAAGGAAAAAGAGGTAGTACATTCGTCAAAGACAGGAGAATCTCTTACACCTCTCTAAGGTAGCTCCTAAGAAATTTTGGAGGCAGATTCTGACTAGGAAGACTAAGGATAATAATAAAATTACTCTTCACGATTGGAATTCTTATCTTAAAAAGCTTTATGAATCTCCTAATGTCATGGATAATTTGGAAACCCTGCTCACAACGAAAGAAGTCTTCTCTTTAGAAGACATTAAGTTTGGGGTTAATCGCCTCGCGAATGGGAAAGCTAAGGACATTGAAGGTTACCACGCAGAAATCTTAAAAATTGGAGGCCTTGTCCTCATCCCCCACATCCACAAGCTTTTCAATCAAGATGTTAAGCAAGGGTTCCTTAAACCTTGGACTGAGAGCCTCATTATCCCTATTTTTAAAAGTGGAGATACAAATAACCCCTCTAATTATCTGACAATTATGATCAGCCCTCTCTTAGCCAAGTTATATGGTAGTATTCTGGAAAAAAAGTTAAGCATATGGCTTGAAAGTGAAGGTAAGCGGGCTAAAGGCCAAGCAGGTTTCAGAAGGCATCATTCAACAACAGACCACCTTGTTACGCTAAGGATCATTGCGGAGGAATGTCGTAATGATAAATCCAATTTATTTTGCTGCTTTGTAGACTTTAGAAAGGCTTTCGATACGGTTCCTAGATACAACCTTTGGAATAGGTTAGAAGAGCTAAAGGTTCCTCTTGAGTTAAGAGCTACTGCTATAAGGCTATACGAGAACGTAATTGCCAAACTAAAGAACAATGAGGGGTGGTCAAAAGATATTAAGTGTAACATCGGAGTTAAACAAGGTTGCCCCCTCTCCCCTACTCTATTTGGCATTTACATTGATAAGCTCGAAGGTTATTTAGAAGAAGCAGGATGTGGTGGCACAATCTTAGCTGGGATAGTCATTATCCTTCTTCTCTATGCTGACGATATTGTTCTTTTGGCAAGGTGCCCTTCTGATCTTGATAAGCAACTAAAGCTTATTAAGGATTTTTGCTCTACCATGGGTATGACTGTTAACACTGACAAAACAAAAGTTATGATTATCAAATCCAAGAAGGACACTTGAGCTAACTTTATGTATGACAATAATAACTTGGAGGAAGTGTATTCTTACAAGTACCTAGGAATTGATATCCATCACAAGCTCAACTGGAACCATAGCATTGAGAAAAGGATCAATGGGGGATGGAAAGCTTATTTTGGTCTTGAAAATAATTGTAAAACAACAAACCTCGTAATGTGGGATAAAAAGAAGTTCCTCTTTGAAACTTTAGTCACTCCTGTTATCTTATATGGCTGTGAAGTTTTGGGCTGCAGCATCTCCAGAGAATCATGGAGGAAGATTGAGCAAATCCAGAAGCGCTTTATAACTTATAACCTGAAAATTAAAAGTAATACACCCTATCCTATTCTCCTTATAGAAGCAGGTCTTTCTCCTATTGAGAGCCTAGCTATGCTTAGGTTTCTGTTGTACAAGCACAAGCTCAATAACATAGACAATCATAGACTTCCTAAGCTAGCTTTAAATTCCAGCCAAAACCACCTAAGGCTTAACCGAGGATGGCATAAGGACACAAGGGCCTGGTTAAACTATTGGGAGATCAATGAGAATGATGCTTTGCAAAACATAAATAACATTAAAGATATTGTTACTTCTAAGTTCAAAGAAAAATTGTGGTGTGAGAAAGATTTAGCGTCTAAAAGAAAATTAAGTTATTATAAGAAGGTCATCAACCCCACCCTTGAAGATCAAAAGTATCTCTCTATTCTAACTAGCTCAAAGAAGAAAATTAATATAGCAAAGATTAGAACGAATTCTCATGAGCTCCATAGTGAAACTGGCCGCTGGGCAGTTCCTAAAACGCCATGGATGGAAAGGATCTGCCATATTTGTGAGAATAGGAGCATCGAGGATGAAAACCACTTCCTCTTAGAGTGCCCTGCATACAACCACATTAGATCTCAATTTCACAACCTTTGTTACAATACTAACCTTCCTAGCCTTTTACAATGCCAAAATTATAGTGAACTCGGGAGGCTTCTCTCCAAGCTTTTTGAGCATAGGAATAAAATCTTAAATCAAAATAAATAATTTGTCTTTTTAGGTCCGATAGATCATTATTTGGTCTCAGCGAACGTTAACCATCATCATCATCATCATCATCATCATCATCATCAAAATAATTAAAAATAAATTAATTTTAATTCAATGGTTATGAATAAAGGTTAGTTCAAAATATAAATACTAGAGTAATTTAAGGGTAAATAAATAGATAAATAAATAAATAAATAAATAAAAATTTAATATTTAAAATTAAAGGTTAAAATAATCAAATTAATTTCAAGCTTATTATCTCTAAAAAAAAGAATCTAGCCGTTGTCATTATAGCCGTTACCTGGTCTTTGAATACAGCCGTTGGAGTTTTTTCTCTGTCTATTTAATCATTCTAAGCCCAATCTGTTCATTCAGCTTGTCCTGACAATGAACCACACTTGTTGGTTCGAAACGCGTCGACAAATGAAATTTCTTGTGATTTACGCCGAAGAAACTCTCTTATACTTGATATGGATCACAGAAGCCTCAATTCAACTATATGTTTTATGTTTTTTTTTTGTAATTTTTTTAGTTATGTTTGTTAGTTTGTTTTTGTTTTTGATTGTTTGTTTGTTTTTTTTCCCTTTAATTTTAATTTTTATGTTTTATTTCTAACATGAAAATCACCAACATTTAAAAAAAAATTATCCACACTTAATTCATTAAAAAATTTAAAGTGTAAAAACTAAGCCCTTTAAACAAAAATGGTTGATGCTCATCAGCGCTTTTCAAAATCAAGATGAAAATCACTAACAAAAAAAAATAGTTCACACTTGATATATAAAAAATATTTAAAGTGTCAAAAATAAGCCCTCTAAAAAAATGTGTTGATGCTTCATCAACACTTTTCAAAATCAGTATGAAAATCACTAACATTTAAAAAAGTTGTTCATACTTGATACATAAAAAAATTAAAGTGGCAAAAATATGCTTAAAAAAGGGTTTATTTTGAATAAGCATTTTTCAAAATCGAGTGATTTTTTGCTACCTCAAAAAAACCGATACTAAGTCATTTTCTCGTTTGATCAGTAACTATGTTAAAGATGCTAAGTTTAGGAAAAACATAAAAGGTGAGCTTTTATGGGAAAAGTCTAGGCAAGTGGATAAAAATATCCACAAAAGTGGGACACCACTAAAGGAAACCATATCATGAAAGAGGGAGTTAAATACCCATTGAAAAGATCAACAAGAGGCACTTGATCAAAGGGCAAGAACTCTCGGCTTTGGGGTGGTGCTCG
Organism: Pinus tabuliformis; assembly: GCA_031772625.1. Classification (NCBI taxonomy): domain Eukaryota; kingdom Viridiplantae; phylum Streptophyta; class Pinopsida; order Pinales; family Pinaceae; genus Pinus; species Pinus tabuliformis. The sequence continues at coordinate 898,072,756 of CM062808.1, forward strand.
ATTTTCCAAGTGATACTCTTCTAGCTAATCAGGTTTGATTTATTTGCATAGGATGTTTTGGTTCCTTACATTTTAAGTTGTTGATTATTTAGCATAAGATTATATTGCATGTGATATGATCGTCTATAACATGACTAAATACTTATGGGCATAAATTTAGTTGAAGTTAGTGTTAGTGATGGGAGAATAGTAGGTGGTTGTTAGTATTGTATCAAAGAGGTATGTGATAGTTTTCACCTCTAGAGATATGATCCCTATTGAAGCTTTGGGTTAAGATAGATTTAGGTCGGTTATAATAATAATTATAAAGTTTTTTACAATTATGAGTTTAAGATTAAGAATTCTAACTTTTTTATTTAATATAATAATGATTTTTATGACTTATTGGAAGGTGGATATGAATATTTTTGTATGAAGATTTCAGCATGTAATTTTGATCATAAGAGTATGAGAGAAAGTCATATGATTAAAAAAACACAAAGTGAAACCCATAAAGATAACCTAATTAAATGAGGGGCTAATTTTAAGAACAACACTATCATTTACATGTGGAAAATATATAAAAAACAACACAAAAAAATTGTGAAGTTATATCTATATTCAACAAATTTATCCCCACATGTTTTAAATAAAAATATTATTAATTATGAATTTAGATATGATAGAATTATTTAACCAATTATTAAAATAAAACATAATGAATCATTTAAGTGGTTTTAAACATTTTAATATTGATGAATATACACATTTTTTCCTATTTTTTGGTCTCAACATATATATATATATATTTTTTTAAAATAAAAATAATGTGGCTAAATATTTTTTTAATGTATAAAGAATTTTTAGGAAAAGATTATATTGAAGATTTTGGTAGATGCATTTCAAATGAATAAGTGTGGTTTATCATCAGCACATGATGAAGAAGCACATCTAGGAAAAAGGTTAAATAAAGAGACAGGTCAACCTAATAGCTAGAAGCGATTATATTTGACTCAAGGGAAAAAAAAATATTTAATAATATTTAAATAAATTTTATTATTTTATTAATTATTTATTATATAACCTATATAAGGCTCTCATTGTACTCAATTTACAATTTTTTTTAAAAGAGAAAAGACAATTTACACAAACATAGAAACACCAATGACACGAGAATGAATGATATCGTGAATACTTATGGTTGGTTTAATGACATGTAACTTCATATTAACAACATAGGTATTATTTATTGCAAATAAAATAAAAACGCTGATTAGATGTAATTGTGCAACTTCCCAATTCAAAGATGCTGTAACTATGATTTAAGGATGCATGTAATTTCATATTCACAGCATGGTTATTATTTGGGAACAATAAATAAAAAAAATGTTGATATATATATTATAATATTATATTTTATGTAATTGTTGTTGCTTTTCTTTCTCCAAAGTAGGGTAGGGTAGCAATGTTGTAAGGTAAAGTAATTTGATTTAATAGAGTAACAATGTTGTTAAATAAAGTAATTGGATTTAATATAAATATTTTAACTCAATCAAAATAAAATAAAAATAAAAAAGAAAGATAATCTTATAAAAATAAAATAAAAAATAATTATATAAAAATAGAATAAAAATAAAGATAACTTTATAAAAATAAAATAAATAAAAAGATGTTGATATATATGTTATACTAATATTTCATTAATTGTTATTAATTGTTAGAGAGTGGTTCTCCCCTCTCCAATCAAGTATGGTAGAGATATTATAAAGTAAGATAATTTTACTTAATATAAAAATTAAGTCAAAATAAAATAAAAATGACTGGTGGTATAAAGCCAGAAATATAACCTAGTAACAAATTAAATCAGTCTAGATCCATCTTAATTCTAACTAAAATCACATATTTTAAATACAAATGAGATAAAAGATAAAATAATTTACTGCCTAAAAAACCATGAACAACCCCCGTTCCAAATAATCCAAGTTCACACAGAAACAGCCCTAAAATCAAGCCAGGGACATAGAGTTAAGCACTCATGCCGTCGTGCCCATTAGGTATGGATGAATCACCGGAGAGACACAGCCATAAAATCAAGTCAAACATGTAGCCTGCACATTTCATATGCTGCGGATCATCCTAGCACTAAGAATCCAGTTGCCGCTTTAAGTGTCCACTGCAACCCTAAAAATGGTTAAAAGGATTCAGACTGGTTTCCTTCACTTATCTTTATGAAAAAAAAAGTGGAAGGGCACTACACTGGGAAGGCTTTGGTCAACATTCAAGTCACTGCATAGCTTGATATCACCACAGGCCGCAGAGGTTCTGATAAGCGCAGACAACCGAGGTTTCGCATCGCAAACCGTAAAGCTTCAAATCACTGGACTAGAGGCTGCATTGGTTCAAATATATAGTAAGTTCTTCTTGTTAAAAATTTTAATATATTATTACATGGAGTACACCATTCATAGATTATGAATAAAAATTATAATTAGAAAGTTATTAAAAAAAAAAACTATAACCTTATGCTAAACTATTATTTTATAAATAGTTTTCATGGTAGTTCATCTAAAGGTTTATTAGTGGTAGCTGTACTAGTAATTACTAATTCCTCAAGTCACAAAAAGCTATTAGGTTATAAATATAATTTTTAAAAATTACAAAGATATTTGATAAATATAATATTATTATAAAATATGACGAAAGATGATAAATTTATGATTATAAAAAAATTAAATAAGTATAAATTAATATTATATTTGTTTAATATATTTTTTTATATGTGGTTTATGGACCTTGGAGATAGTTGACCATTACTTTCATAGAATATTTGTACTAAGAATATCTACCCGAAAGGATCACTTACTCAACTAGTGAGGATCCCAGAGATTGGTCACTATTACATCCATGTAATATTTGTAGTAGGAAAACCCATATCCGTGTAATATTTGTAGTAGGAAAATCCACCCAATGGGATCTCTTCCTGTTGACTCAACCACAGAGGACCCCAAAGATTGGTGACTGTTACATCCATGTAATATTTGTAGTAGGAAAATCAACTTAAAGGGATCTCTTCTTGTTGACTCAACAAGAGAAGACCCCAGAGATTGGTGAATGTTAAATCCATGTAATATTTGTACTAGGCAGATCCACCAGAAGGGATCACTTCCTGTTGACTTAACCATGGGGCTTGAGACCAATCCATGGAATATTTTTACTATGCAAATCCACCCCAAGGGATCATTTCCTGCTAGCTCAACCATGAAGGGATCACTTCCTGTTGACTCAACCATGGAGCTTGAGACCAGTCCATGGAATATTTTTACTACGCAAATCCACCCCAAGGGATCATTTCCTGCTAGCTCAACCACAAATTCTGACCCCGAAGGTGTCTAGAAAATTAAATCCATGACCTCTCAATAACAATCATACTTTAACGATGGGGACTTGACCAATTAAGCTAACCCTCGACACTATCATATATGCATAATATTGCTATAACTTATAACAAATTATATTTTAATCTTAGTTACTACGAATCATAATATTTATCTCAATGATCTCTAGTAAATTATTATTATGTAATATTTATCTTAATGATCTCTAGTAAATTATTATTATGTAAAAAGAAAGATTTCCACCTATCTTTCATGATGTTTTGTTCAATACTTACATGTAATAAAAAGTTTATTAATTCTTAAAGTCAAAATCATAATATCAACTTCCTTAATCACCTTTATTTCAACCTTTAATATCCATAAATATTATTTAAGTTGAAATATATATAAAAACATGGATCTAAATACTTTTGGTTGGTACTCATAAAATATTAGTTGATATTATAGCTGAAATTTTGGGCTCATGTTGTAATGAGATATTGGATAGAGAGGGATTAAGATCATAAAGTATGGAACATAACTCATAGATTGACAAAAATCCCTAAAATTAATGTACAAATATTGGGAACTCATCACCATTTTTATTCCTTGCCTTGTTAGAGACTAGAGCATTCATTTCACGGTCCAGTTAGGTTGACTATGTATTATTTGGTTGTGTTTTTGCAAGTTTAACCAGAGTTTCACGAAAATTCTTAATATTTCTATTTTTGCATAAATACAAAAATAATTTCTCAATTTTCAATAAATGTCATTTCTAATTTTTGATTGGGTGAGGAAGCTCTGATGGGACATAATTCCCCTGGTGGAGAGCGTTTATTTTCATTTTTTTGCAATGCCCGACAATTCATTTTAAAATTAAAATAAAAGTAATTTTGTGAATGGCCATTGTGCTCGTGAGTGCTCTGACACTGTCACTATTATGTTAGCACTCTGCTTAATGATGTGAGAATTGATGTAGTTGCTTTGTTAGTGCTATGTTCAATGATGCAAGAATTGATGCGGTTGCAACTTGTTTTCATAAGCTTCGGGGGGTAGGCGGTTGAATAAATGTCAATTTAGTATTATTATGTGCAGGAGAGCTTGGGTCCTTTGCAAACTGAGTGTTGTGATAATGATGAACGATGCGGTAGTTGGTATGGTTTGTTTGTGCAGAAGAGTATCTCTGGGAGAACCGGGGTGTTTTGCATAGACGTGGGTGCTAAATAAATTGTGTAATGAATGTGCGAAAGGCTTTGTTTTTTTTTTAAATATTATTTAGGGACATTTTTTCCAACTATATAAATAGTTATATGAAGGTGGTTGTGTGAAGCTAGCTATTGATGCGGTTGCATGACACTATTATGTTAATGCTCTGTTCAATGATGCGAGAATTCATGCAGTTTCAGGTTGTTTGCATTGGGGGGGTGTAAAGGTCAAAAAAATGTCAAATTAATATTATTATGTTGGCTTGTGTGGAGTACAGAGTAGGTGTGGGAGAAATGAGGTCCTTTGCATAGTGAGTATTGAGATCATTGTGCGAGACATTTAGTATAAAAAGGACAAAGTATATGCGGGAGATTCGAGGTCTTTTTCATAGACGGTGGTGCTAAAAAACTTTAATGTCAATTCATGTGAAGAAAAATTGTTGTGAGGTAAAACAAATGTGTGGAAGACTTTGTATTTTTTATTGTTTAGCAATGTTTTCTGGAAGCACAGAAGTAGTTGTACTAAGGTGGTTATGCAAAGCTAGCTATTCAGAGGTATCATGTGTGGAATTTTGAATGTCAATTAAGGGTGTTATTGAGTGAAAAAGTAGTTGTGCAAAGGTTGTTGTGTGTGTGCAAATGTTATGCTAAATTTTTTGTTCAAAGTTTACTAAGATAATAAATATACAAATATCTTTTTTAATTTTTATTTAGAAACATATTTCACAATGTATAATCATTAATTAATATGAGTTTTGAAGCTAGATATTCGAAGGTTTCATGTGCGGAGTTTTGAATGTCGATTAATGTCGTTATTGAGTGCAGAAGTAGATGTGCGAATGAAGTTGTGTGGAGGTTGTTGTGTGTTATGAAACCAACTCACAAAATAGAAGAAGAGATAGATCAACGACTTCAAAATAAGCCTCTTTGAGGGCAACCTCCTTTACATGACATAAATGAACAATTCTTCGACGATACAAATGACAAGACCTACTTTCTATATATAGGAGTCTAAGGGGTCAAAATATAATCATAGTTGACATAACAATAATAACTTAAGGGCACAACAATAACAATAGTGGGCTTCTATGGGGCACAATAATAACAATATGGGGACTACATGGGCACAACAATACAATAACAGGGTTTCACTAAGAACAATAAGGGACTACATTAGTAGTATAGGGACCTAACATGCCCCTCTCCTTCAAAAAGTGTTGTCCTCAACACTTGAGTAGTTCTAGATGCTTTTGTATAAATTTGTCATCCTCCCATGTGGAATATTTAGTGGGTACGTTCTTCCACTTGATGAGATACTCTGAAATTGATCGATTTTGTAGCTGTCAAGTTCTTGTTTCCATGACTGCTTCAGGTTCTAATATGATTTTTCCTTCCTCATCAAGTTCTGAAAATATTGTTTGAGCTAGGATCTTGTCACTTATAACCTTCTTTAAGCATGAAACATGGAAAAGTGGGGGCATTCGGGAAGATGCAGGAAGCTCTAATTTGTATGCCATTTTTTGTATCACCTTGTAAGGACCATAGTACTTCAGTGATAATTTATTATCCTTCTTAGATTTCTTGAGGGACATTTTCTTGTATGGTTGTAGTCGTAAAAATACCTAGTTGCCTACATAAAAAAAAATCACTGTGATGTTGATTTGCATGTTGTTTCATTCAAATTTGCGCCAAAGTGAGGTTATCCTTTAAGAGTTGGAGAACTTGTTGTTGATGCTCGATGTGATCTTTTGCTGCTTAAAAATTATAATTTTCTCTTAAAGATTATGTGACAGATGGTGGATGATATCCATAAAGTTCCAAGGCATTACAAGATATGGTCGAATTCATTTCTTCTTTCTCTGGGGTTGGTTCCTCGTATATATCCTCTTCTTTTGACATTTCTTGATCCTTTTCTTCCTCCTCTTCAAAATTTATGTAAATTAATTTCTTCTCAGCACACTTATGACTTTTATTCTATTTTCTATCACAACTATAACAAATCCCTTTTTCTCTTTTTTCTTCCAATTGTTGTGATGTTAATCATGTAGGTTGTGGAAGACTAGGAGCATCAACACTTCCATCTTTATAGTGATGGGTGGTAGACTTCCTTGTTGCCATAATTTTTCTTTTAACTTTACTTTCCACTATGAATTCCTTCTCTAATGAATTAGGTTCCCAAAGGTGAACCTCATATTGGATGTTATCTTTTCCCTATGAAGACAACAATCATGTGCTCCTCTGGAATATCGGTTAGCCTAATAATCAATTTTTGGAAGTCCTCAATGTGCTTTGCCATTGAATCCTTTTGTTTGAGATTCATAAATTGGCTAATTTAAGAAGGTGCTTCTGTTTGTATCCTCATAATGTGCTATCATTTCCTCCATAAAAATGGACCAAGTGACCATTTGTTTACGAGTGCAAAGTGATAGATACCATGAAAATTGTTTGGGTTCTAAATGTAAAGTTACAATACGTACCTTTTGTGTGTTTTGCACATTATGGAGATCAAAATATTTCTCCATCTATAGTATCCATGTTACGGGATCCTTGCCATCAAACTTCCTCATATCAATATTTGGAATATGGTGGGTCTTCAAGCCAACGTTAGATTCCATGAAATAATGATTAAAATGTATTTTGTTCTCATCATGAGTTTCCTTTACTACCTTTTCGCCATTAGGAGGTATTTGTTGTAGTAGCTTTGTCCCACATTCCTTTAAAACTTCCATGTATTTCTTCAAATATTCCATGCCTTTCTTTAAATCTGCTTCCATACAATTGATATTAGCTTCCATGGCATAGATAAAACTATTTATCTTAGCTTCAATCGCTTTCTTTAAACCATCCATCCAATTTTTCTTACTAGGCGTTTCTATTTTCTTGATTCGAGTCATTTATTTTCTTGCTTTTAGGAGCTCGATATTTAAAAGAGTGTAACTTTGTAATTTTTTATCGCTACGTTTTGAAATTTCACTTGTGGTAGCCCTCTGAGTCCTCTTTCCAACCCCACAAGTCTAATCGATATTGAATTCTCCAAGAAAGAGTTATTCCCAATCTCCCACGATGACTTGATTATAGACTAGTTCAATAGAGCGAACTTGCATGATGTGCCACATGTCACTTTTTTGACCTTTGGCACTAAAAAAGATACCCAACAAACTACAGTCCATCCAATTTCTATCAATTTTACGAAATTTGAATCCAATGCTCAGAGAGAAAGTTATGACTATTTTCTCAAGGTCACATGTTTGAGATGGAATTCAGGAGCCTACAAAAACCCTAACTTCCTTAGTTCATATCTTCGACAATATAGCGAGACAAGATATGAAATTAGGTCACGAGATTCATCACGATTTCGGTTAAAATGGATTTTAATTTTAGCTTCTCAAGCTTCGTAGAAAAAAAATGTTATAGTGACAAATGCCATGATGACGTGTTTGAAGTAGCGAAACCCTATAATCCAAAGCTCTGATACCAAATGTTATGAAACCAAATCACAAAATAGAAGAAGATATATATCAATGATTTCAAAATAAGCCTCTTCAAGGGGGAACATTCTTTACATTAAACAACTAAATAATTCTTCGATGATACAAATGATAAGACCTCCTTTCTATATATAGGAGTCTAAGGGGTCACACTATAATTAGAGCTGACATAACAATAATAATGTAAGGGGACAACAATAACAATAGTGGGCTTCTATGGGGCACAATAATAATAATATGAGGACTACATGGCACAAAAATACAATAAGGGGGTTGCAATAATAAGAATAAGGGGCTACATTGGTAGTATAGGGACCTAACATTGTGCGTGTGCAGATGTTATGCAAAATTTTGTGCAAAGTTTACTAAGATACTAAATATACAAATCTCTATTTTAATTCTTATTTAGAGACATATTTCACAATGTATATTCATTAATTAATATCAGTTTCGAATGTCAATGACTAAGGGCATTATTGACTGTGAAAGTAGTTGTGCGCAAGTGGTTCTGCGCGTGTGGGGGTTATGCAGAGAAAAAATGCATGTGCATAATCTGTGTAGAATGAGGAAAGTGCAGAGGGGTCTTTTCATTGTAAAGCGTTTTGATATTAGTTTTATTATTAATATATTTTGCGGGATGCGGAAGTGAATACAATGAAAGCTTGAATGCTTTTTGCACACAATGGACTGTGCTGTTTGGAGGTAGCATGAGAAAAGAACAAATTCTTTCCTCTCATGATATCTAGGTCCCACATTTATTAATATCAGTTTCAAATGTCAATGAAGGACAAAAGGGTGTCGATGAATTGAATTCTGAGATGAATTGTATTTATGTGTAGACATGCTTTCTATTAATCATAGGGCAGAGATCAGGACGATAAAAAATATGGTTGGTGGTTTTATCTTTATTCTGTGTTTCAGACGTAAAATAATCATAGGTGTTGATTTCTAGGGAAACGAGATTGTAAATATTTCAAATAGATGGTATAGTGAGAGGAGAAATTCTATTTAAAGTGATAGAGTAAACAATGGGTCATGTATTGTTTGCTCTTTGCAAATTGTGTTTATTTCCTTACATAAACTGTTATCTGCGAAGCTATGCTTGAAAAATAGTAGTAGTGCAGAGACACGAAAGATGTGCAATACTAAAAGCTTCTCAACTGATTTACATTTGCCAATTTTCTATTCACATTTGGAAATAATCAAAGTTTTTGGTTCACCAAACTTTTATCCATAATACTTTGCAAGCTATGGTTAACGTTTTTTTGCAAGAAAGGAAGTAGCTATGTGAGAGTGGTCAATGTGTGAAGCTAGTTGCTCGAAGGTATCATGTGCAAGGTTTCAAATGTCAATGACTAATCAAAGAGAATTATCAAGTGTGAAAGTCATCGTGTAGACGAAGTTGTGCATCGGTGGTTACATAGACACGAGGTGCTAAATAAACTATGAGCTTTGTATTTTTTAATTATTATTTAGGAACATTTTTTGCATGTACGAAAGTAGCTTTGCGAAGGTGGTTGTGTGTAGATAGCTTCTTAGAGGTATTGTGTGCGGGGTTTTAATGTCAATGATTGATCAAAGGGAATTATCGAGTGGGGAAGTAGCAGTGCAAAGGTGGTCGTATGAAGGTAGCTACTCAGAGGTATCATGTGTGGGTTTTAAATGTTAATGACTGATCAAAGGGTGTTATCAAGTGTAGAAGTGGCTATGCGGATGAAGTTTTGTGGATGTGGTTGTGCATGTGAAAATGTTATGTGAAATGTTTGTGCAAATTTTTCTAGGATAATAAATATACAAATGTCTTTTTAATTCTTATTTAGGGATGTATTTCACAATGTATAATCATTAATTAATATTAGTTTCCTCGTGTGGAGGACAAAGTATGTGTGGGAGAGTTGGGGTCCTTTGCATAGTTAATGTTGTGATACTAATGAATGATGTGGTAATTGGTACGATTTTATTGTGCTAAACGTTTACTGTGAGGGTGAACGAGGGTATTTTGCATAGAAGAGGATGCTAAATAAATTGTGTTTTCAATATGTTTGAAGCAAAAGCATTGCGCATAAAACGAATGTGAGAAAGACTTTATCTTTTTTAGTTATTGTTTAGGAACGTTTTTCACTACTGCTGAGGTAGCTATATGAAGGTGGTTGTGCGAATCGAGCTGTTGTTGCAGTTGCAATACACTGTTATGTTAATGATTTGTTGAATGATGTGAGAATTCATGTGGTTGTAGGTTAGGCTTTGTATTTTATTTTTATTATTATTGTTATTGTTATTGCTATTATTATTATTATTATTATTTAGGAATATTTTTTTACAACTACGGAAGTCACTGAGTGAAGGTGATTGTGCGAAGCTGGGTGTTTAGTTAAAATCTTGAAATCCTTTTGCACACAATGGAATGTGCTGTTCGGAGGTAGTGTGTGGGAAGAACATACATGACACCTGGGACCTAGGTTTATTAATATCAAATTCAAATGTCAATGAATGATAGAATGGGTGTTGTTGAATCCAGATGTGGTTGTTCATAGATGTAGTTTCTTTGTAGTTTCACAAATATTCATTTATGTTATGTTCAAAGTGTACGAAAATCATGTTTCTAGATTTGATGTTTTTGCACTTATATGGTTTTCTGAATGAATGAGCATATGTGTACTTAGTAAATTGAGTGCTGAGATGACTTGAATTTATTTGCAACTCTATTTTCTATTAATCAAAAGAGAGACATTGAGACGATAAAAAATATGGATGGTAGTTTTATCTTTGTAGCATGTTTCAGATGCAAAATAGTGGCAAGTGGTGATTTCTAGGGAAATGAGACTACAAATATTTGAAATAGCTAGTATAGTAAGGGGAAAAACACTATTTTCAGTGATAGATAAAACAATGGTGTGTGTAGCGTTTTATCTTTGCAAATTTCATTTAAGAGCTTGGAGTATTATCCAAGGTTCTATTGCTTTACGTAAACTATTATCTGTAAATATGAGCTTGGACGATAGTAACAATGTAGGGATACAAAAGTTGTACAATATTGCAAGCTTATATACCGATTTTCTTATTCTCTTTTTGAAATGGTGCGAGTTTTTGGTTTGTTAATATTTTCTCTATAACACTCTGCCATATTCTGTAAACTTCGGTTTACTTTACGATACAACAAGAAATGAGTGTGTCAAGTTATTCATAAATCAAATTTGGTTCGGTTTTACAAAGTAGTGGGGAGTAGTTATGAATTCAATTCATCATATAAGGTAATTTTTCTATTTTGTGATATTATTAATAGTTTTATGAGTTTTAGCTTTCAACAATTAAATTGTTTTCACAATTTCAAAAAACAAAGAGTTTAAAATTAAATGCGTCTGTGCAGACAAAGGTTTTATGTGTATCATAAATGCGTGTCAAATTTTCTGAGAAATAGATGTGTCATGTTATTCGTAAATCAAATTTGGTCTGATTTTACAAAGTGCTAGGACCAGTTGTCAAGTTGTTTTATCGTAGAGAGTAGATGAATATAGGTTACAAATTTTCATAGGGAGTTATTTTTTTGGAATCCGATAATTTGATTCAACACCATCAAAAACTCCCCGGGCACCCAAAATCTTGAAGCCTAATAGCTATAACCAAGATTTCCCAAAATTTCTTCCGGATTTTAGCAAAAATCATGGTGGAATTTTCACTATTTTACAAGTGAATTTGTGGTCTCTTTATACTACTTTATATTTATTTCACACTTTACTATTTGTAGCTATTATTGATGGCATTCTCTACAGAGGATAGTATTCGACGCGGATAACAAAATTGTCTACGAGATTCAGTGGGAAAAAATTGAAGAAATTGAATGTTGAAAGTGTTTGAATCATTTTTTTTTTCATTCTGAACCTTGAAAGTTGTTACTAGAATATTTAAAAAGATTTCCAGTTAGAGTGCAACATTATGGATATATTTTCGGATCTTTAAAATTGACTAGACAAACAAAGGAAGTTTTGGAACATTGCTAAAAAATATGGCTATGAATTTCTGTAATTCAAGGTTATATTTTTCACTTTTCATCATCTTTGGCGTTAATAAGATATATTAACAAAAAAGCATTGCGAAAAAAATAAAAAAAAATTGGTTTGCAATGATTTCTGTTTTTCTTGCCAAATTTTCTTATGAGGTTTTCATGGCGCTGATAGCAGTTCCACTATACAAAAAGTAATCTGGTTAAATGGTAATTTTTGGCCATGTAGACGAACTTACCAGTTTGATAGAAAATGTGTATTATTGTATATCATAATTTTGGTTTCTTAGGGAATGTATATCAATGGCCTTGAAGCAGGAGAAAAGTGCATAGTAAATGCACATGATGCTTTTGAAATTTCGAACACTTTTCCTATTACTGTTCGTAAAACTTGGTTTTGTTATATTTAATTGTTAGTTACTTGGAGCACTGTGTATAATGGTTTTGCACACGAGTAATAGTAACAGTCAGTATTTTGGAGAAAACAGGGAATTGTATAGTGGAACGAGATTTTAATATGTTTTTCATTGACATAGTTTTTTTTCCTTCGTTGTAAAGGAATAATGGGCAACATGCGAGGGAAAGAGGTTGTTTGCAGTGATATGGTTAAATCACTTGATGAGATTGATGATAGCTTTGATTGGTAGAGAACTTATGAGTGATATATGAATCTTTCAACGAAAGAAAAAATATATGAAAAGGTTTGGAGCACTGAATTAGCGAATGTTGGGTGTATTCCGAAGGTCTTTAATTTCACAGAAATTGTTTATCTTTGCATAGATAATTTTGATTTCAGAAATACGGAAATTAAGATAAGAGTGACAAAGGTTTCTTTTAATACCAATGTATTCAAATTTTTATTCAAGTTACTAGAACCAAACAAGCGTCTAAAATTTTCTGTTGTGGATGGTTTCGTAGAGGTAGAAGGGTGCAAAATTGACATTGTGCGAGAATTCATTTCTACAAGTTCTGAGGATCCTTATAGTATTTCTACTGTAGATATTTATTTATTTACGTAACCATTTATGGATTTCTGTTGTCTTTTTTCCCATGTAGAAGAGATAAAAAGTACATCACATGTTCCGAAATGCATTTTCTATGTGCTTTATGAGACATACACAAATAATTGTATGTTTGATTGGGATTGTGTCATTTTGAATGAATTAGCATTTCAGTTACATAGATTACCCAATAAAAATGGGTTCTTTATGATGTCATATATGATAACCCTTCTTGTGTCAAGGCATGTGTTTGATAGGTTGCCCTACAATCCTATATTCAAGTTTCCCGAGGAACCAATGTAGTTTTGGTATCCTAAATTGTGGAAGCATGAAGATTATTTAATTATTTGCTTAATTCAGGATATGTTTGTGAGAAAAGTGTATAACATGGTAATTGAACAAGATCCTTCTTGAATATCTATAAACGCTGAGGATTTCTTACTTCAAAAGGGGGAATTTGAGGAAAGAGAAAGAAATACGATTATATGAATTTATGGTTTTGAAACATAGGCCATTGTTTTTTCCAATCTTTTTTCTAGATAGGTATTTTTTTGCTAAAGTCTGTAGGAAATATCATTGTTGGCTATCTATATTTGAACATAAAAAGAAGAGATAATCTGTTTCTTCCATTTACTATTGGAAAAGTGACTCTAAAGAATATGACTCACACTCTCGTTGTTGCAAAGTCCTTGGATGCTTTCAACTTAAGTGAAGCTGAAGCTATTAAAGGATTTGATAGATAAACAATTTTCATGGACCACTTTGATTCTATGAGATACGAAATCTTTTTTCCAAGAAGTAGAGATCAGGGCGAGCAAAGTCATAGTGTTGATAAAAAGATGCTGGTAGATGTTGGACAACTTGCTGAAAAAGAGATCATCGTGACGAGAGAAAGACTTGAGAAAAGAGGCACAAACTGAACGGGGTAGTCTCAATCTCGCACTCACAGTATTAGTGCGACTTCATCTACTAGCTAAAAAGGAAAAATAAGTACTAGAAGTGAAAAATGGTTGCTGATAGGATATTAGGTGGCGGGGTTGATGAAGGGCGTCCTTGTAGAATAACTCTAGAAAGAGAACATACTATAGAATCATTTAGATCCAAGAGTGTGCTTGAAGCGGAGAGTATTGAAGATATGATGGACATGGAAGTTGATAGTGTTGTACTACCTGATTGGGTCAGTGCTTCTTTGTAAGAAAATTAGAGAATAATGGAGGAAATTACTAAAGAGGACATTAGTTTTGATGAGCATTTTGTCGCATTGCAGGATGAAAATTATGAAAGGGGCGGTAAGAGATTGAATATTGAAAGAATATAACTTTTTGATAGAAAATTTGTTGATCAAACAAAATTGAATGTTGATTTGTCTTCGATTATAGTGTTTGGGTTGATAAATTGCATCAAGATGATGGTGAAGTGCTTATGGATTCTATTGGTAAATGACAAGAACAAACCAGAAGCTGAAGGAAAAAATAAAAGAGGTAGAAAATGATCTGAGCATGGGTCCCTTGTTGAAGAATCAATTAGCACTACATGGTGGATCTAATAGGTTTGAGAAAATTGTCAATCTTCTTAGTGTGGTGAAATCGTATATTATTAATAATATATCCAAAATATTGTAGATCATTAAATATGCATGGTAAGTTTCTTTTGATATTTGGCATTTAAAGCATAGAATGAGTTGTTTCGTCAAATTGGTCAAAAGGGAGACAGGGAATTTGTGGACAATAACCTATTAACTTTTGGTTATAAGCTTGATTCACTGTCTGAACTAGAAAGAGATAAACAAGGACTACCTGATGTTGATTAGATGAGGCAGATCAAGGTTGCATGGTCTAGGAAAATCATATTATTGGAAGTGATTATTTTTTAGTGTGGAAACACAAAAAATCGAAGAGAATATTGGTATCTCAGCGGCAGTGATATTCAAAATTTAAACAGTCTGTCTATTACATATGAATCTGGATTAAATACAAAGGAGAAGTTGATGGTTGATTTGGAGAAGTTGAAACAATCACAGGAAACAAAGTTCAATGATATAACTAATTTTAGTACATAGGAAATTAACAAATGGATAATTACTTTTGCTACTGTTAATGAAGAATACGTTGCCTCGATTTTGCAATTACATCAAGAAGAAAAATAAATTAAGGACGTGATATTCAATGAACATGTTAAGCAGGACATTACCATTGCTCTGATGAAATAAATCATCAAAGCTAAAGTGAAGGAATTCGTTGTAGGAAGCTTTATTGCGAGAGATAGCTGAGAGCTAAAGAATATTAGACTATGATTTTTCATATTCTAAGTGTTTCAATGCATTGGAGAACTTTTTTTTCACCGTCAAATAATTTTACTATTTAGATCTTATGTATGCGTTACAATGGAATATTCTAATTCTTGAATGCAGTTCCTTGTACCTATTGCAGATGAATTTTCTAGATTGCATTTGACGATATTGCAATCGTAACTGTCATTAGGATACCTTTGTAATTGAGTTGTTGGCATTTTCATAATTGCTTTATGCAAGAGAGCCTATTTCTTGGACCATGGCTCTTTAATAATAACTTATTTGAGTTATATTTATTGTTTTTTATATGTTTGCTAATTATGTAAACAATTGTGAGATAGCGTTTAATTTGGGATGTTGTATTGACCTGAGTCCTCAAACGCTATACATAGAATAGTAATTAAACAACTATTTACCAATGTTTGCATTGTGATTTTATATATTATCCAGTGTTATGTAATGAATAATAATTAAAATGAATTTTTGTTTACTCTATTCTAATACTTAAACTTTTTACCAGTTATTTCAATAATTCGTAGATTATGTTTTACATGTGAAGTTGTCTCTCTTGCATCTGTTGTGACTAGCATTTGAATTTGAATACAATTCACTATGTTGATAACAATTGAGGGTTGTTGGGATAGAAAGCGTTTTTATTATATTGCAGTCGTATTTATTTATGAATGCATGTAGAAAAGTGAAAAATGACACACATCATTGTTTCATTTTATGTAGTTTTTATTCCGCCGGAATTAGGATAAGGTTTTCCATAATGCAAGGGAATCTGCCTGGAGTGAAAGCTCTACACAACAACACATGATCATAACGATACATAATAATAATTATACATTGAACTATGAGATCTGTTTTTCTGAAGCATTGTGAAAAGGTTGCACATTTTAGTTTTGCAATGGTTAATTGTAAGCCATTTTTTGTAAGTATTTTTCTTATTGACATATACAATTTGTTTTCTTAAAGAAAATAAGTTTTTAAAAAAGACCTATTGAACATAAAAACTTGTTTTATTGTGGGAATATTTTTGTTGTGTGAAACCCATATTAATGCTTATGTTGCAATTCATAAAAGTTGCAGTGGTCAATTGTAAAATAAACATTATTTGATATAGAACTACTTGTGATGAAATGGTTGTGCATATGGGGAGGATTTGCAAGGAACAAATGCATATGCATAATTAAGTATTTATATAACTCATGCTATATATAGAAACCTATTTCACTGTGAGACTTATTAATTAAATTTCATTGTTTTATAATAAATCTTACCATTTGCAAAAAAATAATAAATAATAATAATGTTATAACTAAGGTTTTGTTGGTAGTTGTAATCAATGTGGGAGGTGTATAATACATATGGAAAATAGGTGGAATTGTAAAATTGCATTATGTAGAAGCATAAGAAAGGAGAAGAACAATAAACACCAAAAACAAAACATTGTCATTGTGCGGAGTGTGGTTTCACCATTTTTATAGATGATATAATGACATTAGTGGTTCGATACTCATTGTTCAAAATGAACGGATCAACACATAATAAAAAACGTAAATGCTATTACCTCTACACTGACATCAATATATTAGTGGATGCATTTGTTGACATCTCGTTAGGTAGTTTAAATTATTAGAAAATATTCACATTTAATTTGTTTCATACATGGAGTAATTGATTTCCAAATTTCAAGATTTGTTTCTTAAACTATTTGTACTATTTCTCGGCAACATCTTCTTTGATGTTTTTTAATTTCTATTTATTTCCTAAAACACATTTCAGATGTAGAATAGTAATATGTATCAAAAATGGATAAAGGTAGAGAATTTAACAATATCAACAATTACTCCGGTAGCGAAAAATCCTGTAGTTTGACAATTATAATCCAATTTAAAAAAAGTGTGCCCAATTTTCTAAAAATCGTGTCGGAATTTCTACTTTATTTCCAACCAAAATTGTGGTGAGTTTAGATTATGATAATTCTTTGTGCTATTTGTCATAAATGCATATTTTTCTATACTGAGTTGCTATATATTGGAAATGTCCAGTAGAATGGATTTCACTCATAGAGTAGTAACAAGTGGTACTTTTTTAGCATATCGTTGATCTATAGCTATGGTGCATTGAAAGAAATGTTGGTTGATCTATAGCTATTTGCATTGATACTATTAACTCGCTTTCATTTATTGATCAAAGCTTCTAATGGTAGACTACGTCTGAGCGATATGTGAATCTATCTGTGCAGGACAATAACAATGATAAGATATGGTCTACCAGAATAGCAAATGTTTTTTTTTTTTTCTCGGCAAAGACTATTTATCTATTAACTGAAAATAAAAATATTTTTACATATAAGCGAGACCTCATAAGAGTCATGAGGCCTCTGTACACAGCAAGTTCGCCTCAGAATGTAAGGATTCTGAGCATAGGTGCTACAAAAGACTTCATTACAACAAAACATTTTAGATAAAGACCAGAAGATGAGAGAGGTTGTGCACGAGAGCAGAGAGGCAAGAAGCCATTGCAGGTCTGCCTGTAAAGCATTGCTTCTGGCTTGAAACTGTGCAAAAAACTTCAAGCTGACGGAGATAAACCATGTGTTTTGTCAAAGTGCCTGAAGACCAACGTCTGCTTGACAGACAAAAAACAAAAGATACCGAACGGCGCCGCGTGTGCTTAATCTTCCTTGCTTCCGCCAGAGGTCTTCTCGTCTGCCGGACGTTCACAAGCCACCCCCAGAACTTCATCACCAGCCTTATCGTCCTCAGGGATTAAAATTGGGCGGTTGGAGTCATTCATAGCTTCAACCCCTTCAGCAGTGAGAGTATCGACATTGGGCAGAGTGATTCTCGGGCTCTCAATGTTGCCTGTTTGATCCACCAAAGCTTTCTCCGGACTGTCCAAGGTCAGAGGCTGCCCGCTGCTCTGAGAGGGCTCCGGTGCTATGCAAGCCAGAGGATGGATGGGATTTTCTTCCTCAGAGATAATTAAGGTGATGTGGGCAGAGACCAGAGGTCGGACGAGGTTACTTTGGAATTTAAAATGAGTGGTCTGAAAGGCGTTGTTAGGGAGAGGCCGACGAACAGAGCTAGAGGGCTGTACAGTAGCCTGAGGTGGATGGGGACTAGCAGGGGAATTATCAGGGTTATCGGAGCTGCTAGGAGAGAGCCGAGAGCCTTCACCAGGATTACCTCTGGGTCTTTTCCTGCCCCCTCGTCGACCCATGATGAAATGCAGGAAAAAGGCAACAGAAACCACAGAACCAACAAAGAGCGTAGTAAACAAGCAAAATGCGTGAACCAGAGCAGGATAAGTGTTCTGCTTACCCCTGAGTCGCGTTTGAAACATGCAAGGCGTGCCTCTGAGGAGGAGAACTCTCTTGCTTCCAGGAGAGTTCGCAAACCAGAATTCAGAACCAGAGTAATTGGAACCCATCGTGGAAAGGAAGAGCTGGGTGGTGAGGAATATAACCAGCCTCGCCATGCCTTGAACCGTGTAACCCATA
This sequence comes from Pinus tabuliformis, assembly GCA_031772625.1. Taxonomy (NCBI): domain Eukaryota; kingdom Viridiplantae; phylum Streptophyta; class Pinopsida; order Pinales; family Pinaceae; genus Pinus; species Pinus tabuliformis. Next base: position 898,091,604 of record CM062808.1, read on the forward strand.
AATGCGCAGACACCACCGTTGTCGTCATAACACTGAACCTTCATATTACCTGAGGTGAAGATCTGGGGAGCCTCGCCGCTCTGCTGCATGCAGTACGCGGTAATTACACTTGCCATCAAAGCCATTTATGACCGCTCTAACACCCGCATCTGGGGCAGAATAGCAAATGTTACATGAGTTCCATAGGCATTTTATTTGAGTGAAATAGTTTATTTATGCTCTGATAATTTTGATTAGGAAACAAAAAAAATTAAACTATCAGCTAAAGAAATTGGTATTTCTTTGAGTTCAAAGACATTTAGGTAGATATTGAAGCTACTAGTTCTGAATATGCGGTTATATTTGTAAAATATAAATAGTTTTCTATTATCACAGGAAAATGGCTTGAAAATATTACAAGAGTTCATTTTGCTAGATTTTGAGGTTCCTTATGATATTTTCTCTCTAGATATCACTTTATTTAGAGAACAGTTCAGAGAGTTTTGTTGGTTGTATTCATGTTTAATGGGCCTAGAAACTAATGTCACTTTGCCAAGTTCCATTCTCTATGTGCTCTATTACTCATATAAAAAAATTTGTGTATTCGACTGGGTTGATCTTATTTCGAATGAACTGTGTTTTCAGTTAGTACATTTGTATAAGAGTAACAGGTTTTTCATGATGGTGTATTTGATAACAACCCTAATTTTGAGTCACACTTTTGATGAGTTTCCACATAATCCTAATTTCATTGTTGATAAAGAACCGATGCAATTTTGTTATCCCATATTGTGGAAGCAACATGCTATTTCAATTTTTTTTCTAATTCAAGTTATTTTTGTAAAAAAAGTTATTTTCATGATAACTAGACAATGACCCCATCAAATATCTGGAAAAGCACAAGTTTTCCTCTGGGGGAAAGAAATACATGAAGAAAGAGAAAATAATTTGGTTATTCAAGTTTATGGGTTTCAAGGTAAGCTGCTATTGCTTCCAAAAATTGTTATGGATATATATTTTGTTGCCAAAGTCTGCAGATAATATTATGATTGATAGGTTAAATTTCAATAGAAAAAGAAGAAATAATTTATTTCTTTTCCATTTATTGTTGGCGAAGAAATTGTGAAGAATGGAAGTTGACTTGTAGAGTTTGTGAGGTCTTTGCATTGTTTTAATTTAAAAGAAGCTGAAGGCTCATGAGATGTTGATCTAGAAGTTCTATTTGTCAGGCCTCTAGGTATGATAAATTGCGAGACCTTATTGAAAAAAGTTTCAAGTGAAAGTGAAAAAGAGTCACAATAATGCAATCAATAATGAAGGAGCAATGACTATTAGAGAAATTGTTGAAGAAGAAAGTATTAGCAATGAAAAAAGGCATAAATAATGAACCGGAAAAGGTGCACATTCTTTTGTTTGCATATTCAAAACTTATTTTCCTTCAACTTAATGTGAAAGAAAACGAAAAGACATTGAAGATGCACAATTAATTCATGATCAACTATTAACTGCTAGAGATGATAAGAAGCCTCAATTGGAAAAATGAAAAACTCCTCTACAAACAAGAAGAAGTCAAGAACATATCAATGAGGAGATTGAAACTCCACTACCTGATTGGGTCAATAATGTTTTGAATGAAAAACATAAAATAATGAAGCAAATTGCAAAATAATTTTCTATTTTCGATGATCAGTTTGTCACTTTTAAAGATGAAAACTATAACAGAGAGAGTAAAATATTGAAAATTTAAAAAGTAAGGATGCATGGTAAAAAGGTTATTGATACGAAAAAAATAAATCTTCATATGTCTAGAATTACAGTCACCAATGTTTTGACCTTGCATGAAGCTACCAGGAATGCGCTTGCAAGATCTATTGAAGAACGAAACACAAATAACTTGAACTAAAATCAACAATAATGATGTTGGAAAATGCTTTAAATCTGGGTCCTTTGTTAATGACTCCAATCGGAATACAGAATCAACAATCCCCAATTCCCATTGCGAACACATCTCATGGATTCATCAGAGCATTGCAATTGGTTAATGCAATCAAATGTCATATAGTTAGTAATATATGGCAAATATTAGAAATCATTGAAAATGCATGGAAGAAGGTTTCTGTTCTGCTATGGTTAGCACAACAAATATACTCATTTGTCGATTTTCTAACAAATAATTATCGAAGACAAGCATTTTGTAGACAATGACTTGCATGCTTGTGGTCAAAATCATGAATTTCTATTTGATTTGGACAAGAAAAACAAATAACTTCCAAATTCTAATCAAGTGAGGAAAACCAAAGTTGTATGGTCTAAAAGAGTCGGTACACTAGAAAATGATTTCTAAATGTAAGAGAATAGAGAATAGAAGAAGTAATGTGTTTCTAAAGGCCATGAAAATTGTTAAATATCTAGACGTTCCATTCATTATGCAGAATTATGAATTGATTACAAAAGATATGGTAACATTTGAACTAGACAAGAGAAAACGATCAATAACAGAGCAGTTTTGTAACGTCTACTCTTCAATACTTTTTTTTTTTTTTAATGTAAAACATAATGACACTAGCTACATATGATAAGAGATAATGTCTTAGAATAGCATAGAATTATTTGGAAAACTTTAATATATGCATGTGAAACAAAGTACTAAGGAGGAAACGCAACAATGTAAGGTTTTAGCTCAATTTAATGAATGTCTTCTCTGCAGACTATGCCTTTTATTTAAATATATTTACACCCAAGCACATTGTCCATACATAAATTCTTAATTGGGACTAGGATTTATCAATTTCTTGCTTTTCTTTTGTATATATTCATAAAAAACGTAATACATTTTAATTTCCATGGTTCCATTAACCAAATTAATCCTACACATTCCTACATACCATCACCATGGCAATCAGGTACCCTTGTATTTCACTTTTATGAAGAAAGGGGTGACTCACTATATTAAGATGTTTGATGACTGAGGGTTTGTATAGGAATGTGTTTAGAAACCAATATTAACAACATATGGATCTTATCCTAAAATTTGCAAAATAATTTGATATTCTAGCTATATGGTTTCACAGCTCTTCGAATTCTTTGGAAATATTTGGTCCTGTGAAATCTAGAGTTAATATTTTTTAATGCAAAAGGTGGCTCGAGTAAATCTGAACCCTACACATGTGACCGACTACATCCAATGACTACCATTTTTCCAGGCTGGGCTAGGCTAGGTAACCATATGAGGAGGATTAGCTACAATTTGTAGTCATTGTTATTTCCACCACTTTGCGAGATAGCTCTGCCCTACCTACATCAGAAGAAACCCTTTGCAACCATGTTTTTTATACCATAGTAAGAGGCACTTCTGGCTAAGTTGATGTGGTACCTCATACTATGGCCCAACGATTTAGGAGCGTTTCCAACATAGTCGCAAGCCATTGTTCATGAGGAGGAGCAGATATTGACTGCTTACAGGTGATTACTAGCCCTTGTAATTTTTATTAATGATTATGAATCCCTTACAAGTTCTTTCCTTTGGTATATGCATATTATGAGTTATTATTTTTTCATGAACCTTGACCGTGCACTAACAATTATTTCTCTCTCGGCTTGTTTTCCTGGTGTGTAGAATCTTACTTGTAGATACTTGATATGCAATCCCCTCTACCTGTTTTTGAGTTTTGCTTACAATTTTCAGGCTACCTCTAGGTGCTAAGCTCTAATACCTATTGTTCTTGTTTCCATGCTCTAGGTTGTCGTTGTAAAGGCCACTAGAGAAGATCTCTTGAATCAATTTTTTCTTTTTCTTATGTATTGTTTTATTTTAAAACAAGGCTTTTGGTTATGGGGCTCCTAGAGTTTTATTAGGCAAACCACCATGTGGTACAAACATAGGCCACGACCCACTTGACCTAGTACTCAATTCTTGTTTTGGATTTTTTTTATTATGAGCTAATGAAATATTCTATCGATAACTTGAAGGACTGTGTTTAATTATACCTTCTTTTGAAATGAATCTTTGTATTACTGATATAAAAAATATATATCTTTCGACATGCTTTGTGCATGTATTTACAATTCCTACATAAAACCTATTCTCTATTGACAAGAAGTTTTATCTTTTATTTCTACAATTATTTATTATACACTGTTTGCTACATCACTTGCTCATAATTTTTCTTAAACTTTTGAGGGTTACAGAGAAAGCATCTCTCTCTTTTTTTTTTTACAGTAATTGTTACATTATGTTTTACAAAGTTGTCATAAAGCCACCTAAAAATGTTACTTCTGTGTCTTCAATTCCCAGAGTATTTTATTCTATTGTTAAAGATAAACGGTATAAGGACTAATTTTCCTCTCATGAGTTCCATTTTAATATAGCTATTGTCTAGCCTTTCACAGTGTCTCTACCATTTTTGGGACTATACTTAGCCACTGAATTTCGTTACCCGCTAGCTTGGTACTAACCTAAGACTAAGGGAAACTTCTACTCAAAATTTATTTAGAATTATTAATACTCTTTTCCTTCAGCATAGATAGAATTTTTTTTAACTGTAACAAGACTAATAGTTTGGTTGTGAGCCACACATCTAAAAAAAATACAACTTTCTTGTCGCATGCTTTCTTTCCTTTCCTTTTGAAAGAGGATTTTTCATATTTTTTTCGAAGCTGCATCATCCTTCCCTCTATTTCTTGTTTTTTTTCTTTCTTTGTCTTGTTGTTTCATGTACCTACCCTTTGAAAAAACTTATGTGACACTACAAAATAATTATGACCATATACATGACCAATCCATATATGATAATAGATTTTTCCTTTTTTCTTTCTTTTTGCTTAACTGGAAATTAGAGAAATAACAATGAAGAAGATTATCACTGTATAAATTTTTTGCATACATTCTTCATATTCACAAAAAAATTATTTATACAATTTTAATATTGTAATTAGTATATTTTCTATTCATTTCCACACCACTATTTTCGTCTTGCAATTAACTTAAAAAATTTCACTAAAATCAAAGAGATAAAGACTTATCTCATAAAATTTATAAGAAATATGTCAAGTTTTATTCGTCCTTCGAACCACAGGATAATTTATTTCGTAGCTTCCCTCGAGTCACTATTCCTTCAGTTCGATTCAACAATGTTTTTTTCTTTCTTGTAAGCATCAAACTTTCCTACTTGCTAGCCTCTCAACAAGGCTCACCAGTGTTTATCTCCCACTAGTGCAAAACATTTACTGTCTTTCTCCCCCACAGTAAACCCCTAATGAAAGGTCCACATGAACAACATTTCTCTCTTGCTATTCTTTTTTCCTGGTCTTTTATTTTAATTCCTCTTTTTCGTTTTTCTCTAGCCCACAACCCCTAGTTCTTCTTATTCCTAGAAAATTTCCAGTCCACAAATGAGGAATCCTTTTTAGTTATTTCCCTATTGGAAAAAATAACTAATTAACAATTTATTTAAACTAAAGGAATCATTTACTCTTCAAATAACCTTTGACATATTTAATTTTTTCAACTATTACCATCATTCATCAAGCATTTATTTATTTCCTTAAAGAAACATATAATATCTATATTAATATCAAACATTCTAATTTAATCAATAATATAAAATACCTATTGTTAAAATTGTTCAAACTTATCATCCAACACAACTTAGTCAAAAAGTTACCAAGCCATAGTATTAGAGGTATCACATTCCTTCCACCTAATAGGGACAGTGTCCTATGTGTATGTTAGTTCCTTTCTCCTTTGGAATAGTAATGGAAAATAATCTTTCATCTTTTCCTGTAAATCCCACGTAGCTTCCTTTGGTTCAAAATGTTTCCATTGTACCTTTAGTTGAGGGATAGTTTTCTTTCGTAGAACAACTTCCCTTCTGTCCAAAATTCATACAGGTTCAACTGGGAACTCTCCTTCTAGTTCGACTTGTATCACATTCCAATTAACCACATGGTTAGGATTAAGTACACATTTTTTTAACAATGAGAAATGAAACACATTATGTGCCTTAGTGTGAATAGGAAATGCTAATTGATATGCTACTTGGCCAACTCTAGCCAAAATTTCAGATGGTCTGCAATATCACAGAGCTAATTTTGAGTAGCTCCCTAATTGTAGAGAACATATTTTTGGTTGCACCTTTAGACACACCTACCTAGAATTCCATGGGGATTATTTTCTTATCAACATAGTTTTTTTCCCATCTTGGGCCTATTTTAGATTTTGTCTAATCTATTTCACCATTTGCTCCATCTCCTAAGGCATATTAGGACCCAATTCAAGTCTATCATCAAGTCAACTCCAACTTAAAGGTATATGAAACCTTCTTCCATATAGTGTATCGAAACAACTAATTTTTAGTGATGACTGGTAGCTTTTTATTGTACGCGAATTCCACTAGATGAATTTACTCTTCCCACTTTATGGGTTGATTCATACAATACATGCGTAACATATCTTCTAAGGTCCAAACATTAGAGGTAAATTTGTCTCTATTTGAGATAACCATTTTAGTTACTCTGTGTACCCTAAAATTTTCTCTCATAAATACATCTGCTACTTGTACAACCATATATGTTGATTGAACTGGTATAAAGTGTGCAATGTTCATCAACTTGTCCACCACCACAATGATGTCATCATATTTTTTTCGAGTTCACAACAATTGGTGATAAAATCCAAAGTAATCACTTCCCATTTCAATTCTAGTATGGGCAAGGGGTTTAGCAACCCCATAGGTTGCTGGTGTTCAACTTTAACCTATTAGAATTCTTGGAACTTGGTAAGATATTTTTCCACCTCCTTCTTCATTCCTGGTGAGAATTCCTTCCTCAAAGAGGTGATCATTTTTTGATATCCAAGGTGCCTTACTTAAGGTTTCCGATGATACTCATCCATGATAATTCACTTAATTTCCTCCTAATTGGGTATGTACAATTTCCCTGTAAAATTCAACAATCCTCTATCATTAATAAAACATTCTATCCACTTTTCCAAGTCTATCCCTTTTTCCAATTTTTCATATATCAACTTATATTTTAGACCTATTTTAGTAGATTCTCTAATTAATTCCCATAGATCTATTTCACTCTGACAGATAGTGATTTCATTTACTTTCTTCAAACTTTAGCTCAGGGCATTTTCTATTTTATTTTCTTTACCTTTAATATATTTAATCTTGAAGGCGTACTCTCTTAGAAAAGCCATCCACCTGGCTTGTTTGGCATTTAAATATGGCTGGATGAAGAAATACTTGAGACTTGCATGGTCTGTAACTAAGCTAAATTTCCTTCCAATTTAGTAGCGCCTCCACATGTTGAGGGCATGTATCACTGCTGCCATCTCCAATTTTTAAATTGAGTAATTCTTCTCATGCTCTTTTAACTTTTGTGATTCATATGCTACTACATGACCTTCCCGTGTTAATAATCCTCCCAAACCCTCCAAGCATGAATTCGTACAGACCTCAAAATCCTTCTCTAAGTCTTTTATTTTCAATATCAGTGCCACAGTAAGTGGATGTTTCAGCTTCTCAAAGATTTCTTGACATTGGGGTGTCCACTCGAATTTTAATACTTTTTTCTAGAGGGATTTTATAGGATATGATAGTTTAGAAAATGCTTTTATAAACCAGTGGTAATAACTAGTTATTCCCATGAAATATCTAATATTAGCCATGTATTTTGGGACTGGCCACTCCAGTATGGATTTTACCTTTTCTCGGTCTACTAAGATTCCCTCAGAAATTTTATGACTCAAATATTGTATTTTATGTTGATAGAATTCGTGTAGAATTCACATTTATAAATTTTATCATATAACTAATTTTATCTTAAATTTCGAAGTATTATTTCCAAATGTTGTTTATGCTCCTCATCTATATTAGAATATTTCAGTATATAATCAATGAAAATTAATACAAATTTGTCTAGGTATTGACTGAAGAGGCCATTCATTAGACACATAATCACAAAGGGTGCATTGGTTAAACCAAAGGGCAATAATGTGAACTTGTAATGACCATAACGAGTTCTAAATGTTTTCTTTGGTATATCTTCTTCTCAGATCGTTAGCTCGTGGTTCCCCGATCTAAGATCTATCTTGGAAAATATATCTACCCCCCTTACTTGATCAAAGAGGTAATTGTTTCTAGGCAAAGGGTATTGGTTTTTCACAGTCAATTTATTTAGCTGTCTGTAGTCAATGCAAAGAAGGAAAATTTCGTCCTTCTTTTTGATGAAAAGAACCAGTGCACCCCATGGGGACACATTGGGTCTAATATACCATTTAGCCAACAACTCTTGTAACTGGATTTTTAGTCCCATTAATTCCATTACAATCATTCTATAAGGGGATTTAGAAACTAGAGCAACCCTGGGCACCAACTCTATAGAGAAATCTATGTCCCTTTTAGGTGGTAATCCTAGAATTTCCTCTAGAAAAACATTACAAAAATTCTTAACTACTTATATTTCCTCTAGCCTTGCTGTTTTATTTTTTATGCAATCTTCTACCTTAATAACAAAGAGCTGGAAATTACCCCTCTTAGTCGCCTTCTTTAACTATAGTGCTAATTTTTTGTCGTAAAGAGATCAGTCTAGGAATGCCTTGGATAATTTGGATTTCACCATTATCAGTGACATGTGTAACAATTTTATCCAAAAAAATCATAATGGTTCTATGTTTCTCTAACCAATCCATGCCAATCAATACATCATATAAGCCGAGAGGTAATATATTTAAATTGGCTAATTTGGCTTCCCATTTAACTCGGAAAAAAATCCTTAATTAAACTCGTGACCTTTCTTTTAGCTCCAGTGTCTAATTGAACTAGCCATGGTGTCTTGAATTTTGTAGTCTCTAATTTACAATTTTCTACAATTTTTGGGCTAATGTAACTTAAACTAGCATTTGGATCAATTAATATTGAAACAAGTTGGTCACGAATTTTACCTTCAACCTCTATCATGGTGGACTTGTGTTCTGCTTTGCACTCTTCCAATTTTGCACTAATACGAGGAATATTTAAAGCTATATCATTCACAATAGTGTCTTCTGAAATGTCTAGAAGGTTCTGCATAGACTTGGGATTGTAGGGATAATTCCATAAAAGGTGGGGTTCCCCACATCCCTAACACTTCAATGGTTCCTTAACTTTTCCATTAAATTCCATGTTATTTTCTATTTTCTTTGATCTTGTTTGCATATGGGCTTGATACTTTTGAGGTTGTCCATTATTCTTGTGGAAATTTTGACTCAATCCCCCTTTATTTCTTTGTTTTTCTAAGCCATTATTTACCCCCATATTGCTCAACTAGGCATGATATTTCTTTTTTCTACTCCACGATCTTGAGTTATCATTTCTTTGTTTTGTTTACTCGTAACAAATTCTTTCTCTTCGAATCACTTCATCCATTGTCTTAGGATTGTCATATTCCATTTGTTATTTGAAGGAGGGTGGAAGGAAGCTTATGAATAACAGTACCTTTGCCTTTTCTTCCTTAATATATGGCACATATTTGAAACAAATGTTAAATTTTGTTATTAATTCATCCATAGTCATTTTCCCCAATTTTAAATTGTGAAATTCTTTAGCACCGTCATCAAAATAGCGTTATGTCAAATAATTTTCCTTAAATAGTCACTGTAACTCCTCCCAAATAACTTATTTTCCTTATAATTTAGGTACTATGAAGACTTATTTCCACCATAATGACACCTTCCCTTGTAGCTGGTATGTGGCTAATTTAGCTTTACATTCAAGTGTATAGAAAAAAGACCTAGAAATATCTATTTATATTTAACAACTAGGCTTCAACCACTTTCTTTGATTCCTTATCATAAGTTGGGGGTTGAATTTTCTTAAATTCACCATGTAGCTCCACTTTTGGTTTCTTTTCTACTTGATTCATAAATTTGGATGGGCTATGCTCTTCATCTTCTGCCAATTTTTTTCTTTTCTTCCCACCTCCTCTTCTATATTCCTTCTTCCAATAGTTTCTCCTTAATTTCCTCCTTCTCATGTTCCTTCTACTATGTTGGAGTGGAGTTTGTTTGATGAATTTATTATTACTTGCTATTGATCTGCGTTAGCCTTCCATAATCTCTCCTGAACTACCTCATTATGCAATTCCCTCATCATATTTATGAGTTCCCTGGTGGGAATATGGGCCTACTATCCTAGGTGCACATATATTTCCTCCTCTCCAATGGGGTTTCCCTCTGAAAGCTCTGCCATAATGAATTCACTCTTCCTTTAGTAATAAATTTTTCTAGCTTCCTTTTTTTCTATGTGGCAAAGTAAAACTAACAGTTAATCATGATGGAAATCATGGTTGGTCAGGGTCTCTAGTTTTGAACTTTTCTCTGATACCATTTGTAATGTTTCCTCTTCAATACCAATTTAAAAAAAAATATAAAACATAACCACACCAGGCTAGATATGATAAGAGATAATGTCTTAGAATAGCATAGAATTATTTGGAAAACTTGAGAATATGCATGTGGAATAGAGTAAGAAGGAGGAAATGCAATAGCGTAAGGATTCTGCTCACTTTAATGAAGATCTTCTTTATACACTATGCCTTGTATTTATGTATATTTTTTTCTCTTGTGACTTTAAGCACACCTAAGTGAGGAGTCCAAATGTAAATTCTTAAGTGGGACTAGTCTCTATCTCCTTGTATAAAAAATGCATCTTTTAGCATAATGTGTGCATGTATTTACAATTCCTAATTTATGTATATTCTCTATCAACAAGAAGTGTTATCTTTCAGTTTTGCAGTTGTTTATTATACACGGTTTTCTACACCACTTGCTCGTAATGTTTCTTAAACTTTATGTTAAGGTTTAAAGAGAAACCATCTCTCACTTTTTTTTTATTGTAATTGTTACATTAGGTTTTACAAATTTGTCATATAGCCACCTAAACATGTTACTATAGAAATTTTATGGAATTTCAACTTCTCAAGGAATTTAATCTAAAATCAAGAGACATAATTCTACTCTACTGATTTGTGGAATGAAATTCAAAATTTAGAACAACATGTGTCGACATGTAATAAGAAAAAATAAAAATACACAGTGATTTATAGGGTAACCTAAATAGGAAAAACCCCTAAATCATCTTTGGATTAATTAGATGAATATAGAATCTATTAGAATTGTTATCTCTAGCTCTGAGATCAACTTGCAAAAGAATAATCGTTCGCTCTGCTCTATGAACAACTCTTCCCAACATTTAGTTAAATTACAGCTCACCTGGCCTCTTATTTCCTTGTGCAATTCCTGATTAAATTAGCCCCTATTCTTTAGGAATTTCCTCCAAATTGATTACATAATTCCCAAGGATTGATCATTAATTGCATGCAACACTTGTACACTCAAGACTAGCTTGTAATTGATGTTACACTACCTTGTCATCTTCGCTTCAAATAAGGAATTCGAATTCCTTGCATGCACTAGCTATTTTTGGTTGATTGATCAGTTAACTGATAGACCTCTGAGTTAGACTGCTATCCCACTACACCACTGACCTTTAATTGACTCCAAAAAAAGTTAGAGGTCATTTAACTGAATACAACTAAAAAAAACTGAATTGGATTACTAAAATTTAGTGATCACATATTCATAACTGAACTCGAAGCCCTCTAACTCAAACTTACTGAGCTAACTGAGTGAAAATATCCATGTCACACTAATTAAATACCTCCAAGTTGTCCTGTTGATGTGGAAATCCTATTTACTCGATTGGACTAAGGCTAAAGTCAAATTGAGCCTTTCTTGCTATATTTCTTCAACACTCCCTCTTAGCAAGAAAGGGATTTTCAACTGGCTCTATCCTACACCCATGGAATTGAAATTTACCTCTTGGAAATTCATTTTTCAAGATGTTAGATTCTTGTTCCTTGGTCAGAATGTATTGTAGAAAAATAATTCTCCTCTACACACAGTCCTGCAAATGATGATACCAGATATCAATGTGCTTGGACTTGTCATGAAAGATCAGATTCTCATAGAGCTTAATGAAACTATGATTATCACAATATATTACTGTCAGATCCTTCTCCTAACTAAATAGTCCCATAAGTATTTTCCTCATCGAGATTGCTTCACATGTTGCTTGACTTGCAACCATGTATTTAGCCTCTACTAAGTTAAGCACCATTGACCTCCACTTCCTGTTGTACCAACAAATAACTGTGAACCCAACATTGAAGATAGCACTTGATGTACTTTTCATGTTAGATGGATTTCCTGCCCAATCTACATTAGTAGAGCCTTGTAGCTTCAATCCCTTTGTTCGTCTATACCATAATCTATACTGGGTAGTGCCTTTGAGGTACCATAACACATGCTTTACTGCCTTCCAATAAAACTTGGTAGGTGTTACATAGTAATTTGTCACTGTCTTCACCCCAGTCTTCCTACTGTGTCATGGGTCCAAAATCATTTATGCTCATGTTAGATAAATGCTCTCTGATGTTGCCAAATGACCCACTTTTCCAAAGGTTTCTGCCTTATTACATCTATTGGCTAAATAAATGTGCTGATGGGTGCTCCAAAACAGTCCACAAGCATTGCCATCGCGGAAGTACACGTGATTCCCGTGATGGTTGGAGTTTATGTGCCAGCGCGATTGTCGCTTGTAATCCTGAGAGATGTCATTCCTAGCTACATTATTCAATAGCGACGTCAACGCAACAGGCCAGTTATTTGCCCGCGATGATCCAGATTGGGCGAATTTGTTCCAACATTCGGCCTTCCAGATGACTCTAGACTTGGTTTTTGGCCTAGTTTATGTCGCCCTCCTTTCTCTGGTGTGGCTGTTATGTAATTTGTGCTACCTTCCTTGGAGATAAGCTCATCTTCCCACCTTTCATGGATACTCCTTCTACTATTTAAACTCTCACCATTGCTATGTGCTGCTTGTTTTTGGAGTTCTTAGTCTTTGGAGTGATTGCTGATAGTGCTGTTAGTGCTTGTGAGTTTGCTAGATAGCTGGTGTGAGTGTGACAAGTGTGGAATTTTTGATAGCTTGAGGAAGGTTGTGAAGTGCCTTTGATCTTGTGTAAAACTTGTGAGTGAGAGAGACTTGTGTATTGGGAGATCCATTTTCAAGAGTGAATGCTTGAGGAACATGCTAGCTGGATCCCTCTGAGAAGGCTTGTGATGTCAAGACTTTGGTTGTAAGCTTACTCTTATTTCATTATTAATGCAATCAATGATGTTTTCCTATGTCTTGTATGTAATGTACTTGATAGCTCATGACTTCTTGACTTTGTGAGTAAATAGATCATTGCTGTTCCAGTTACGTGATTTGTTGTATTTCCTTTGCATTGTTTCACGTTGATTACTCATTAGGAGAAGGAAGCGGAAGCTGGAGCAGCACAATGGAATTCCATCGACCACCGGTTGAGGTAGGCCTCCAACTATCACTGTTTAAGGAAAGCTATTATTGATCTTTCCTTGTTTGTGACTAGACCCACTCTAGGGCTAGAGGGGTTGCCTCTGTCCACAGAGGGAACACTTTCCTGCATCACAAATTGGCGACTCCGCTCTTTGTTCTTTTCTTGTTTACTCTTGTCTTGATTTTTGTTTTGGTCTCTTTTGAAGTTTTGGGGATTAGTTACCAGTCTTCTGAGTTTCCTGGTCTGATATGGGAAATGTCCTTATTTGATTAAAGATTGATTGTCTTTGATTTGGGAGTTTTTGGTTTGCTTGTTACTGTTTTGAACATCATCACGGCTTTTAATTTAACAGTCGCGCTGTCATCGTGTCATCTCTTTTGTAGTATCCTGTTCATCACGTAGTTACGCTTAACAGTCACGACGGTTCTGTTAATTGGACCATCGCAGAAAAGTCGTGTACTTCCGCGCTGACATCGCTTTTTTGCTTCGATGTGCTTCCTATCAACGCTTGTTGCTTGTGTATCACCCGCGCTGATTGCTGTAGAATTGAATTTTTCAGTTCTGCCTCCTGAGTCCATCAATCTTGCTAGTCCCTTGCTGTTCTCACTTGTTTGATGACTTGTTTTTCACTGTTTAAGAGATTGAGGCACTCTCTTGTGAGCTTTGTTAAATGAATCTTGTTTTTCTTGCTTTGTGACCTAGTTTCATTGTTTCAATTCTTTTGGATCAATTTCGCTTGGTTACCTGTTTGCAAAGATTCATTTGCTGCTTGCTGTTGGTTTGATTAAGCCTTCCCCTTTGCTTACTTTCGGTTGATTAATTATTGTTATTGGACCAATCTCGGCATTGATTCAATTTCTCTTCACTACCTGGACATAGATTACAATTGTTTGTATCAACCGCTTTTCCACATTTGTTTCTTGCTTATTGGTTTCTTTTAGATTAGAGACATCAAAATAAAAAAGATTGCATTTCATTTAGCATGCGAAAGCGAAAGTGAATTTGCATTTCAAGTTGCATATTGAAAAGCGAATGATTATATCTCTCATTAGTACTATCTGTGCACTTTAGCGATTGGTGTCTGTTTTCATTGAGTGACTGTTTTGTTGCCTTGGTTTTCTTGGTTTGGGAATGATCTCTCTACCCTCCCATAGGTAGGTGTTCATCGAAAAAAGGATATTTCATTCATTCTACCTGCATCCTAGGTTTTGTTATATACATACGATAAGGCCTGAAAACTAAAACATAATCCAAGATCAAATTTAAAATGAACTGAATAAATCTAACAACGCATTGGAACATAATGCACACATTTAGAGGTCTAGGCTAGAGATGTGCTCCGACATCGTTAAACCTAGTCACTTTTGTTTCCACTCAAGGTTGGGTGATTCCTCCCTTTGTGACTCAATAGTGGTCTAGCACGGACTTGTGCTCCCACGTACTGTCGAGTATATGGGGAGACCCCACTAGGTTATCATCCTTTATCCATAGGAAGCCATTTCTGCTGCCTTACAAGTCGTAACGCACCGAACACATCATTCAGAAAGATTGACTGCCGTACGGAAAGTCCTTAGTTTTCATATGACTGCCAAGGTGTGTATGCAGTTTTACGGATTTGTCTGGTAAACCTTTTGCCTAGTTCTCCAGAGTAGTCACTTTCATTCATTTTTAGACTCTCTAAAAGAAAAGGTCCATCTAAGAACTTGTCACTTCAGGCTCATTAAATATTCGAAGGTGATTAGAGTCATATTTTGTCCTTTTCTCAACTCTTTAAAGATGAAAAGGTCAAGTTTTGTTCCTGTGTCTTAAAATTTATTCGGCCACGATTCACATTTACCTGGTTAGATCTTGTTTGCATTAACTTGAGTAGGGTCCTTTCTCATTAGTTTGCCTAGGACCTTTTGAAGTCATCATCTTGGCAGAATCACCGATCCCATCTCCCGTTCCGAGTGACCAAGGGTATCCTTCTTCTGTTGCTCCCGAGGTACCGGTTGTGAGTGATACTCTCCTTGTTATTCAAAGTATCCAACCGATTAACTCTTGCACTCTAGATGATGAGACTTATGAGATTCACTGGAACCCCATTTGGGAGCATTTCGAAGAAGATATTCCTGGTACTCCTCCTAGCGTTTCAGTCCCAGTGTCTTCTTCTGATATGGAGGACACATCCCCCATTACAAGTGAAGAATCCTTTATGACAAGCGGTGAAATTTCCACCTCAACGGAAACTCCACCTTTTCGTATCACCCCTCTTGGTGTTATGTTTCCTTTACACTATAAGGCGTTGAGGGATTTTATGTCTTCTAGGACTCCCCCTATGAGTTCTATGTGGTCGCACACCATCACTCCAACTTCGGAGTCCTTTATTCCTCAAATTCACAATGTGCTTGTCACTTCCGTCTCGACTATTCTGACTGTTTGTGTGGCTTCTTCAACCCCCATTGTCAGTGCCGTTACTGCATCTTTAGTTGTGACCGCTACTGCTGGACCTTCTTCAGGCTTAGCTAATAGCGGCCCATCAGCATCCGTACCTGGAGTTGTTGACCCTACAATAGGTGCCCCACCTTCTTCTGGTGCTATCCCAGTAGGGGGGACATACGATCAATATTTGCATGCTCTTCAGAATGCATATCCTCAAAATCCGTTTCATTACTATGATTCTAGAGGAGCTCATATCTATTACCGCGAAACTCTGCTACCTTAGCCTGCGGTTGAAGTCACGATCCCATTATCCGTTGCTTGGACCACCACTGGTTACGGCGGCAGCCAAGTATCGCCTACGCATATTCAAGGACCACCTCATCAAGGCCAACCTTCTTACATGCAAACCTCTTATGGGTAGCAGTATTACGGGCAGTCTTATCCAGGGCAACCTGGAGGCCCACAAGGACAACCCTTCCAAGGACAACCTTCAGCCTCTGGTGGTCCATCTTTTACCTATTTTCGCAACCTTCTGGTAATCCGGGACAACCTTACATGCAACAAGGCCAACCTGGTGTCCAGCAAGGCTACCCTTCTAGACAAGTCGGTCAACCTTACGTTCAGCAGGGCCAACCCACTGTCCCGTATGGTCAACCATTTGGACAAGTCGGTCAGCCTCAAATCCAATCAGGTCAACCAACTGTCCAGTCCGCTTAGCCATCCGGTCTATCAGGAAAACCCTCAGTTGTGCAAGGATAGCCCAACACCCAACAAGCTCAACCTTCTGGGAAGATGGGCCAATCTCAATCTCAACTAGGTCAACCTTCTGGCCAGATGGCTCAGCCTCAATTTTCTCAAGGACATCCTTCTGGGCCTGCTCAACCAGGCACTCAAATGATTGTTTCTTCTCAAGCTCAACTCGGGTTTTAGCCCCAGGCTGGGTTCCAGACCCAATCTGGTCTTAAAATGCAGGTTGGACCTCAACCCCAACCGGCTTATCAAACGTAACCAGCCTCTCAGGCTTAGTTTGGAGCCCAGCTGCCTTATGGTTTCCAGCAATCCCAAGGGCAAACTCAATTTACCCCATATCAAAAGTATCAAAAATTGCAGGTGAGTCCTTATTAGAATTACCAGCAACCTTATGTTGCTCTTGCAGGCCAAGTTGGTAATCAATGAAATGCTGGGGGAAAATCCAGAGACAACCATCCTATAACCCCTATGGACAAAATCCCTATGGACAAAACCCTACGGGGCCAAATCCGTCAGGACAAAATGAATGAGGGCAACTGGCAGCTGGATGGAACTCTGGTACTACTTCCTACTCACAGCCCCAGATGTCCTTCAACCCTCACTTACCCTTTTTAGTGACGTTGGAATTACCGGATGTGTCTAAACTGATCAATGATCCGATTCTTCATAATCCGTATTGGCCCCCGATTCCAACTAAGATTCCCGGTGATTGTCCCAAATTTGATGGTAAAGCTGGAGAAGATCCCCAGGCTCACGTCATGACTTATCATCTATGGTGTTCATCGAATTCGTGGCTTGATGATTCAATTCGGCTCCGCCTTTTTCAAAGGACTCTCACTGGCTCTGCTGCTAAATGGTATATTGAGTTATCTCACGGATCTTTTCAGGATTTTAACTCGTTGGCTATGGCATTTTTAACTCATTTTCAGTTGCCGATTCGATATGAAATGGGCACACACCTTCTGACATGCTTAAAACAGGCAAAGGCTACGCATATCTCTGATCATATCCATGAATGGAGACAACGTCGTCGTTTGATTAAGTTTTGGATTCCCGATCAGCTTCTCACCGACTGGTTTACGACCTCATTCGTCGGTTCAATAACATGGGATATTGCTATGGGGGCATGTATAACTGAAGAGGAGGCTATTGCATGCGCTTAGTACCTTTACTTGGTTTACTCCCAGTCTGGTACGCTATATGATTATTTTCCTGATGCCCCGAGACCTAGAACTTCCAAAGCCCCACCAACTCCATCTGTTGACAGTATCATTGGTTCCATTAATCCGCCTTCAAAGAAAACTTCCACGAACCCTGAGAAGAAAAATTCGAATGCTCCAAATGAAAATACTTCTCAGGCTATATCCAATTCTGGTAGTTCTTCTGAGGTTAACACTGTTCAGTCCACCACGGTGGACAAAGCCTCGAAAGGAAAGAAGAAGGGAAAAGGAAATAATAAAGCGGATCAACCTAAGCAAGATTCCCCTAAACCTCCACCCGAGGAGGGCGCCAAATGCAAACCCAAGTACCTTTGTCTTATCTGTGATGAGGATCACTATACCAAAGACTGCCCAAGACGGTCCAAAGTTAGTCGTTTGTTGAAAGGTGCTCCCGGGGCTCTTGTTGTGCTCAAAGAACCTTTTCCCTCACAGCAAACGCAAATGGTGGTTGATCCATCTCAATCCTCTTCTCCCTTTGGTTCTCAAGTATTTATGGCTGGGACAATTCCCGTCCACATCAGTACTCGGGCAAAATTCGTCGCCTACCGATAAAGAGCCTGAGGTCCCCTCTAGCGCTCCTCTGTCTAATTCTGGTCTGCTCCATATCGAGAGACCTAGCACTGAGACGCCCGTCCGACCCCCTCCTAAAGGTGTACTCCGGAAATCTTCTTACAACCCTAATGCTCATGCTGCCTAGCACTACAGCATCGTTGAGGACTTAGCCCAGGCTCCGTCAGCTATGTCCGCCTTAGAAGTACTCCAAAGCTGCCCCTCTCAGAGGAATTCCTTGCTATCGGCCATCGGTGGCATAGACCCGACTGACTCAGATCTGATTACTTTTGACTTGGAAAGCCATATACCAAGACTGCCTCACCAAATTTCCTTCCTCATACAGGTCATCATCAATTCCAAAACGATTCATCGTACAGTCATTGATGAAGGCACTTCAACTTGCATCATGTTTGTTGCCTATTGGAAGGCTATTGGTTCTCTGACTCTGAGCCAGTCTCCTACGACCTTGGAAGCCTTTGATGGGAGAGAATCTCGCCCTTATGGTATACTCCAACGTTTGCCCATTACTTTGGAAGGGAAGATGATTGAAGTGGAAGTTGAATTTGTTGATGCTAATCTTACCTACAACCTCCTTTTGGGACGTAGCTGGACATACGCCATGCCAGTCGTGGCTTCATCTCTATTTCGTGTCATTCGCTTCCCTCATCAGGGGAAGATCGTCACTGTAGACTAGCTGTCCCTCTTCGCCTCATCTTTCGATGGCAACATGCCTTTTGTGGAGCATACCTCCATCCCATATGAGAGTGTGGGAGCTAGAATTTTTAAAGATCTTGCCCTGATGGGTGTTTTTTCACTCCCACCTCCTAACGTCGCTCCTATCAATATGATTTATGTTCGCTCTGATCCGTGGGTTCTTCCCCTCACTGATCAGGTAGAATCTTGGGGCAATGAGATGCCGTTGAGTCCTGCCGAGCTCAACTACGTCGAAATTGTTTCTGCATTGGCTCCACCTCCTAAATCTGCTCCTTCGAGCAGAGCTCTTGACTCGTACGCTCATTCCCCTTGGCTTGGAGATGACACTTCTTCAGATCCTTTAAATGAAATATTTCCTTCTGATGAATCCATTATCGAGACCATGTCTCTCAAGGAACCCCCTTGGTTTGATCATCACTGTCATTCCTCGTTTCTCCCTACCCACCGGGAAATGCTTCCTTGTCTTGAGCGCTTTGCTTTTGGTTCCCCATTGCACCCTGTTGATACGGTCGACCCTTTTGCTAAACGGGGCATTGATTATATGGCTTGTAACCCTTGCTCAGCCGGGGGGCATGGGTATATCATCAATTCCGTTGATTATTTTACAAAATGGGCTGAGACGATGCCTACATTATCTAGGACGATCACACAACGACGCAATGGGATAAGCCCCGAAATGGGATTTACTTGAAAAAGTACTAGGCGTGAATCCCATGAACTTTGGTTTGTACATACGTGTGTTTTAGCAGGTGTGTTGTGTGTGTGTTTTCATGTTTTTGGCTTGGTGTGAAGGCGTGATTTCTTCTTATTGTGTCTTTTGCTTCTTGTGCAGATGTCTGGTGCACCTTACATTGGTTTCGCCGATGGTGCCTGCCGCAGTACCCACACCTTGTCCTTTGCGGCGTGGGTGATCTATGATCCTCATGGTGAGTTGATATACCTTCAAGGTGTGTGTTTAGGTTGTACCATAAACCATGTTGCTGAATATAGTGCTGTGATTGAGTTACTAGCCGAGGCGATTAATCTCGGTATTTGTGCATTGGTTGTGAACCTGGACTCTCAGCTTGTCATCCACTAGCTCAATGGGAGATATTCCATCAGAGACCAATGGATTTTAAGGTTGTATTTATGTGTTAAATTGTTAGAGAGGAATTTTGATTTCATTACATATCAGCATATTCCACGACGACTAAACACATTAACTGATGCATTGGCTAATAATGTATTGGACAAACATTTGTGTAACATGTAATCAAAACATCATACAAGAAAGTGTGTAAAGCACAATAATAGACCATAGGAATATATATATATATATATATATATATATATATATATATATATATATATATCGTGTGGCACACCGAGGTGCTCAAAAATAAGTGTACATGTCCAAATAGAGTCTGTGTTCTTTGTACATCTGAGACACATGTCTCTCAAAAATCACCAGTAGGAAATAAAAACCTAGGTGTCTATTGTGGTGGGTTGTGCTCCCTATAGTACACTGCTGCTTGTGTCACTCGCCTCAACAGGCGGTGCATCCTGGGTTCCACTCCTACTGTGTGGATCTGGGATGCTCTGGGTACCTCCTCGCTCCCCATATAATCTGGAATCCCTGCTAGCAAGCCCTCAAGGTTCTGGATCACTATCTCCATCATATCATCTTCTGGAGGAGCCAGGGCTAGTGTTGCAATGCCCTGCACGTCCCTCCGCGCCTTTGGAGCCAGCCTGATGGGTCTCACTAGTCCTACATCTGCATACCATAGCGTTCATCATTAGGACATGTACATGAAAAAATCAAAAACATCATAAAAATAAAAAATGATATGATCAAGTGTCTTACCACTGTCATCCCACTGCTCTCCAGCGGGCAGCTGCATGTCAGGATCTTCGCGGAAGTCCATGCCGGCATATGGCCAATCCTCCATGAAGATCGTCTGGCACTCCACCCACTCTTGGAATAATGTCCCCCATGCCACAGGTCGTCTATCACCTCCTCGTGGCATGACATGAGCCCATCGTGTGGCCCTTGTCTCACGTGGCCTGGGTAAATCCAAATCCATGTCCTGTAACTGCAGTGCCGGCACCCACTCCAGCATGAGCGAGACTAAGATGGATCCATGACCAAACTGCTTCATCTCTCCTCGACGGTAGTTGGTGAGTTGCCTCTTCATGTTCACCGTTACCGCCTTTGCCCAATTAAACATGGTGGGATTGAGACACTTGAGAGCCAGCCGGAAATGGGTCTTCGAAGCCTCATGTTGGGCTTGGGATCCCATTGCCTGTGTCACCATGAAAAGCATAGCACGAAGGATTACGTTGTCCACTGTTGGGATTGCCACCTTCCCACTCCTTGACTTGCGTGCCCATGGGCACACTTGAGCCATCAGCATATCTAAGGAATCACCCCCGAGTCATTGCCCCTCCAGAATGGACCTCTCACCTCGACGGGACAACCCAGTCAAAAAATATATGTCTGTAGAGTCAAACTTGATATCCTGGCCTCGGATGATGAATTTCCCATCTGTGGGATCCCAGGCTCTAATCAGTAGCTCCAGAAAATCAAGTTGTGATCGAAGATGCGGAGTCAGGAAGAATTTGAGCAATCCGCATTCCCGTAATGCGTTTCGGCACCCCACATCGGCAAAAGCTTCTATATCATTGTTATCATGTGTATGTTCTTACCAGATGAATGCCATTATATCCTGCAGGATGAGAAAAGTCGGATTAGCACTTCATTCGGAAATTTCAACACAGAATTTTCATTAAAACATAAGTTTGCGGCGTCATCGTGTCTGTTTTAAAAACAGACGCGATGGCGTGAGGTCACTAGTTCAGATTTTTCGCGATCATCACGGAAGTAAACCACTTTCTTGCGATGATCGGAGTGTGCCTTGTGTAAATTTTTTTAGCCATCGCGGACCCGATAGGGTAAACCCACGATGACCGAGCAGCGGAATGCGGTTTGGAAATCCGCCTAAACTAACACTTGGAATGATCAAAACACATGAAAAAGTAATAAATTGAAGCGCAGGGCAACGTGTGTCTGCCTGGAACCAGTTTTGGGATGAATGATAAACGAACGGGGCTGAATTTCGCTTGCCAACTTCAGTGCTCCAAGCTACTCCACGGTAAATTGAACAGTGCTATGGTAAAAATGAATGAGTTAATCCCTTTTTATAGTGATTTTTGCAAATTAAAAAATTACACTTTATAAACGTGGGTTTTTCTCATAGTTTTGCTACATGGATAGTCAAAATATGGTTTTTACCTACGATTTTATGTGTATTGTTCATATTATCTCGAACGGGTTTACATGTGACGTGTTTTTGTGCAGAGCTTCAGGTAGTGGAATTACGACTATTTCATATACACTTGATCCCGAGAAGTCGTCTTTAAGCTCTTTTCTGACTTGAAAAAAGAAAATATAGCTGAGTTTCCCTCTTGTCTCGTTAAAAGAAATGAGAGACGGTCGCCTTTAAGCTCTTTTCCGACCATTTAAACACAAAAATATTGCTGGGTTTTTGTTGTTTCAGGCTCGTTATCGGTTGCGAAGCGACGTGCTTCCGACCACTTTTCTACTTTTTCGGGTTGAAGCCACTAGTTACGAAAAGTACTCCTCGATTGTAATGGTCGGGCGGTTCTTTCGAGTATCGTTTTATACTTTTTCTAGCTTGAGAGATACAACTCTTCGAAAAAGGACCCCCCTGGAGTTTTCTTTTCCGTGTCTTTTTCAAACTCTCTAAACATGAAAAAGACTCTGAGTTTTACCAATGTCGGACTTGTTAAACCCTGACGACATTGGAATCGTCACCATGATGAGACTCGAGCTTCTCCTTCCTAGGGCTCGTTAAACTGTTACTAAGTTGGACTCAACAACAATTTTATCATTGATTGTCTATGGCAGCTAGTCACTCTTGAACATCAACACTTTTGCTTCTTGTTGGGATGGGACATCCATACATCATCATTTGGCCTTCCGCGGGTTTGGGTTATCATTCTAGCGTCATTTCATTTGATTCATGCCGTCTCCTTTGAGCCTCTGGTCCCTTGATGCCTGAATTCTGCCACCCCCCGGAGTTGTGTCGCCAACATGTTCAAGAGTATAACACTTCTGTAGTTTACACCCTCATCTTCTCCTCTGATACTTTTTTCACCATCTGCCTCTTGTTCCTTATCTCGTGTCGTTGATGGGGGAAACATTATGGCCCTCCTGCGATGGGTCGTCTCCTGTCGACTTCAGCTCATTATCCAGGAGATTGATCTAGAGATCCCCTTTGGTAACTTAGAGCTTGCATTCCTCAATGGCAAGTTCTTCGCACCTGACGGTCGACTTTCATCATTGGTCGTCGATTGGGTGATTCCACGAGTGTTCGACTTTAGCTCCTTCTTCACACTTCGTGGATTGTGATGAACAGTACCTTGAGAACCATTAGCATTATTGGTGGTTTCTCTCGCGCTTGTTAACGGTTTTTCATCATTGACCGGTAATCAAGCAATGTTCTATCATGCTCGACCTTAGCACATCTATTCGCATGTTAGAATTTGTACTATGATCGGATGGGTTCAAGACCCTGAATTCAGATTACACATGTTCGGGCTACGTTGATTGGTTTATGATTACATGACTCATTAATGGATGGCTGCGACCATACCTGAGTCTTCATGGATGGATGCGACCATACCTTTATCATCATCATGGTCTTGTTTGTTGGATGGCTACATCCATACCACAGACCTATTTTGTATGTCTTTTGGATGGCTGTGCCCATGCCTAGACTACATGTACTTCATTATCAGAGACATCAGTTGTACTTGCATGCAGGTTCTTCCAGATGGTGTTCCAGTTCAGTCAGTTTCGTAAAGTATTTCACCCCTCCCTCTCTCGGGCTTCATAATTTAGGGGGCATCTGTTACACAGTAATTTGTCACTGTCTTCACCCCAGTCTTCCTACTGTGTCATGGGTCCAAAATCATTCATGCTCATGTTAGATAAATGCTCTTTGATGTTGCCAAATGACCCACTTTTCCAAAGGTTTCTGCCTCATCACGTCTGTTGGCTAAATAAACATGTTGATGGGTGCTCCAAAACAGTCCACAAGCGCTGCCATCGCGGAAGTACATGTGATTCCTGCGATGGTCGGATTTTATGTGCCAGCGCGACTGTCGCTTGTAATCCTGAGCAATGTCATGACTAGCTACGTTATTCAATAGCGATGTCAGTGCGGCAGGCCAGTTATGTGCCCGCGATGATCCAGATTGGGCGAATTTGTTCCAACAGTCGGCCTTCCAAATGACTCCAGACCTGGTTGTTGGCCTAGTTTATGTCGCCCTCCTTTCTCTGGCATGGTTGTTCCATCATTTGTGCTACCTTCCTTGGAGATAAGCTCATCTTCCCATCTTTCATGGAGACTCCTTCTCTTATTTAAACTCACACCATTGCTATGTGCTGCTAGTTTTTGGAGTTCTTAGTCTTTGGAGTGATTGATGATAGTGCTGTTATTGCTTGTGAGTTTGCTAGATAGCTAGTGTGAGTGTGACAAGTGTGGGATTGTTGATAGCTTGAGGAAGGTTGTGAAGTTCCTTTGATCTTGTGTAAAACTTGTGAGTGAGAGAGACTTGTGTATTGGGAGATCCATTTTCAAGAGTGAATGCTCAAGGAACATGCTGGCTGGATCCCTCTGAGAAGGCTTGTGACATCAAGACTTTGGTTGTAAGCTTACTCTTATTTCATTATTAATGCAATCAATGATGTTTTCCTATGTCTTGTATGTAATGTACTTGATAGCTCATGACTTCTTGACTTTGTGAGTAAATAGATCATTGTTGTTTTGGTTACGTGCTTTGTTGTATTTCCTTTGCATTGTTTCAGGTTGATTACTCATTAGGAGAAGGAAGTGGAAGCTGGAGCAGCGCAACGGAACTCCATCGACCACCAGTTGAGGTAGGCCTCCAACTATGACTGTTTAAGGAAAGCTATTGTTGATTTGTCCTTGTTTGTGACTAGACCCACTCTAGGGCTAGAGGGGTTGCCTCTATCCGGAGAGGGAACACTTTCCTGCATCACAGTAGGCCTCAGCATAGCTTGACTCAATCGATTTAATGAATAGCACATGTTGGGTCATGTGTTCATAAGATACATCAGTGAACCCACAAGCTTCCTGTAAATGGTATCATCAACCTCTTCACTCGAAGTGGCATTCTCCTTCCTCCAGTTGGTAGCTAGAGGTGTGTCCATGGACTTACAACTCTCCATGTGAAATATCTAAAGTATCTCGGTATCATACTTGCCTTGAGACACGAAATATTCACCATCACCTTGCCATGCTTCCAACCCAAAGAAGTAATGTATAAGGCCCATGTATTTCATCTCAAATTCCATTGCAAGATCCTCTTTCCAAGAGTAGATCAAATACCTGATCACTAGTCAATAATAAGTAATTGACATACAGAACAAGAATAAGAAACTTACTATCTACCACAATGTGATAGAGGTTAGCATCTGCTTCTCTTTTGGTGAAGCCCAATCCAGTGATATAACTTTCGATCCGAGTGTACCATGCTCGAGGTGCTTATTTGAGACCATACAATGATCTCTTGAGTTTGCACACATATGACTCCCGATCATATGTCAAAAATCCTTTCGGTTTCTCTATGTAAATTTCCTCCTCAATATCATCATTGAGAAAGATGTATTTTCCAACCCACTTGCATTGCGAATGCTAGAATGGATTTGATTGAGGAATATCTAGAAACTGGTGCAAAATTTTCCTCATAGTCCATCCCCTCTATCTGAGAGAATCCTTTGGCCACAAATCTGGCATTTTACTTCTTGATGCTCCCATCTGTTGCATGCTTCACTTTGTAGATCCATCTCAAACCAACCATTGATTTCCCTTATGGTCTCAACACCACCTCCCATACATTTCTCTTCATGATGGTTTTGTATTCTTCCACGATAACATCAATCCAAACTGGTTGATCAACTTCTTCCTTAAATGAAGAAGGCTCTATCTCAATGAGCTCTGTCATGAGAACCATGTACCCAGTGTACCAATTAGGTGACCTCCTCTAGCTGTGTTGTGATGTGGGGGATCCCAAATTCTCCTGTGCATCCTATAACAATCTATCATCTTCTCTGGTTCTCTTTCTCCCCTCTTTGGATGTTTCTAGTTGAGTGGATGTCTCCACTCAACCTCCTATTTTCTCCTCTACATGTGGATGCTCCACAACCTCCTAAAGCTCATCTTGAGGCTCCTCCTTTGGAGATGGAAACTCATGCTATGGTGGGATACTTATCTCTCATTCCAGAGAGAATCTCATAGACTCATCCTCATCGAAATTGACATATATCCTTACAACTTTCATCCTTAGTGATAGAAAATACACCTGGTAATTGTGTGGATTTTCGATGTATCCTACAAAAACTCCCAACTCTTCTATAGGCTCAAGTTTCTTCCTTGAATCCTTGGACACATGAAAATAAATTGAAACTCCAAAAATCCTGAAATGAGACACATCAGGCTTTCTCCCATAGAAATCTTCCGCTGGTATGATCATACAAAGTATTCTATGTAGACTCCAGTTCTACAAGTATATTGCAGTGTTTTATGCTTCTGCCCATATATGTAATGGAATCCATTATCATGCAACATGGCCCTTTCTACTCCCAATATTCTTCTATTATTCCTCTCTGCTGCCCCATTTTACTCAGGGTTATGGGGTGAGAGTCAGCTCTCTTCAAATACCTTCTTTTGCATAGAAATCCTTGAAGGCACATGAAAAAAATTCACCTCTATTATCACTCCTGATATCCTTCACCTTCTTCCCAGTCTCCTTCTCAACTAATGCCTTGAACTCAACAAAATTTGAGAAAAATTCATCCTTCTTCCACATGAAGATGATCCATAATTTTCTAAAGAAATCATCAATAAAAATAACCTAGTACTTATGTTTCTCTGTGAAGGCTGTATAAAAGAGTCCACAAACATCATAGTGGACTCACTCCAAGATTGCATCTACTCTGTTATCTAGGTCATAGAATGTAGATTTGACATATTTACCCAATGTTCAACCCTTGCAGACATCCTGCTGGTCAAGGGAGCCTTTAGGGAGACCAGTGGTAATTTTTTGCATGATATTTAAGGAATCTTGGTGTAGATGACCTAATATCTTATGCCAAAGTTCTCCAACATCACAACTCAACACTTTC
Organism: Pinus tabuliformis; assembly: GCA_031772625.1. Taxonomy (NCBI): domain Eukaryota; kingdom Viridiplantae; phylum Streptophyta; class Pinopsida; order Pinales; family Pinaceae; genus Pinus; species Pinus tabuliformis. Next base: position 898,118,856 of record CM062808.1, read on the forward strand.
TCATCCTTACTGCTCAATGCAGTGCAATATGCCACCTCATGTTTGTATAGTTTCTTCACATGTACCATGATCTGCTTCACTTCCATGATAACTATGTGTCTCAGAAAGGATTTCCCTTTACTAAAAATAATGTTATAGCCACGTTCCTCCAAAACTACTACAAAGATAAGGTTCTTCTTCAGCCCTGATACAAACATAACTTCATTAGGGAAAAGAGGAGAGGATTTTTCCATCTCAAAGGTAACAATACCAATTCCCATGGCATTGTACCTCCCATCATTTCTCATTTCAATATGCATCTGGATATCCTTCTCCTGCAAGCTACTGAAAAAAATTTGTACACCTTGTCATATGGAACAAGGCACCTAAATCAAGGTACCACACACTACCCATAACAATGTTGGCCATGAATTCTATTAGGGTGAAGTTTAATTTGAATTGTGAAGCCAATGCTTCACCTGATACCCCTCCTAAAGGCTTCTTGGTAGATTTCTTGTGAAAAAATTTTGTTGCATATTTCCCAAATTCATGGTAGTGGAAGCATTTTATCTTGCTTATTTCTTTCATTTTTCCATTATTTTGGTTGGATTTAGATTTTCTATGGGTATTCTTCCCTTTTCCCTTCTTCCCCTTTCCAACTAGTGAAAAAATCTCTTCATCCTCAGCTTTGGATGATGTTCCATCCCGGTTATTTATCTTGAACTCTTCTTGTACCAAATCAAACCACAACCTTTCCCAATTCAGTAATTTTCCCTTCCATTCATAGACTCCTGGTAGTTGTGCCAGGATTTTGGAAGGCCTGGAAGAGATAAGATCACCAAGTCATGCAACATTCACACCAACCCCTCCAAGGTTATCCCAAAATTGTGTAAATATGGAGAGATACTATGGAATAATATCATTCTTCTGCATTTTAATGTTTTAAAGTTTTTCTTTCAAGGCCAATTTTCTATGGTCACTGCTATTTTCGAATAGATCAGCTAGTTCCTTCCACATGGAAAATTACGTCTCTTTTCCATGGATATTTGAGACCACATTGTCTTGCATGCCTTCCAGAAGAATTCTCATGGTCTTTGCAACATCCTTATTCCATTGGGCTAATTACTATGTACTCGACCGTGGAGGTTTTTCAAGGTTAGTTTTAATATATTCAAATACACCATTGTCATCAAATACTGCTTCCATTTGATCCTTCCAGGCTATGATATTGGAGCTATCCTCTAGGGCATACTCTAGTATTAGGCCATTGAAAGACATTCTCCTGAATCTTAAGAAAAACTACTGCAAGAAAGTTGCAAATTCAAAATTCTTGATATACAAGTTCAAAATATTGCTTCTAATGTGAATTATGAGGCTCTGATACCATGTAGAAATTTTATGGAATTAAAACCAATCAAGAAATTTAATCTAATATCAAGAGACATAATTATACTCTACTGATATGTGGAATGAAATTGACAATTTATAAAAACATTCATAGACATGCAATAAGAAAAACCACAAACACACAATGATTTCTAGGGGAACCCAATTGGGGAAAACCCCTCAATCCTCTTTGCATTAATCAAATGAATAGATAATCTATTAGAATCACTAGCTCCAACTCTGAGCTCAACCTGCAAAATAATAACCATTCTCTCTGTTCTATAAACAACTATGGCCAACACTTAGCCTAATATAAGCTCACCTAGCCTCATATTTCCTTGCACAATTCCTCACGAAATTAGCCCATATTCTTTAGGAATTTCCTCCAAATTGATTATGAAATTCCCAAGGATTGATTGTTGATTATGTTAGTGTCAGTCTTCCCAGCCTTCCCCCAGTGATCAAATATGCTCTTACAAAGTGGTCTCAGAGTTTCCAAGTCAAATTTTGTCATTTCAAAGAGTTTTCAAGCAAAATTTGGTCACTAGGCATTAGGTCTAGGGTTTGGTTTCACTTCTTCTAAAGTTGTCCAAATGTTGGTCCATGTCACCATTCAGCTGAGTTTATCATCATTCATAGGGTTTTCATTATCATGTCAGTGTCTAATGAGCCATTTTACATCTTGTTCATGCTTCAGTTGTGCCTTGGCAAGGTCATTTCCCTCTCCTAGGGTTTTGAAAGCCAATTTCTCTTGGACGGTCAAGTAATCGGCAAAACTCATATACTGATGTTTATACACCTTCCCCTATCCTTAAAGTACCTTATCAAACACTTCCCAACACTCAGATCCCCCAAATTCCTCATTTTTTCACAAACCCTAGTTTCTAGCTACAACTTGACAATTTTCTAGGTTGGGCCTGTGTTTTGCCCTTTTGGACCCCTTCCCCTCACTCAATCTCTGAGATTCCACTTTCCCCTACTTCCTAACATCCCTCCCTACTCCCCAAGATTTCCCCAAGAATTTAGAAACCCCTTATCCCTTCATTTCGCTTCATTTCGACAAAATCCCTTGTTTCACACATCGGGATAGGTTGCACTAAAATGATGTTTCAGAGCAATAAAATATGAATTTTCGAAATCTGAGAGAGGTTTTTGTCCATAACATGCGAAAGAAGAAAAACCTCCTTCACTTTTTGCACAGGTGTCATGGTTTTAGAGAAATGCCAAAATTACAATCGCCGGATCCAAGGAGTTTGGCAAAGGCACAAAAACGGAAAAAGAAGACCAATCCCCTCCGTATCTTGGCTGAGGCTTCACTCAAGGATCATGGCACTCAATAGCCTAGCCACAGCTCAAATCCCAAAAATTTTTGAGAATTTTGGGTAATTTTGGCAATTTTTGGAAATTTACAGGTTTTGGCTCCTCAACGGGTCTCACCCCCGGTGAGACCCTTTGTCATCGTAGCTCCGTTTTGCAAAAACTCAGAATTTCTAGATTTTTCATGCAAAGTTACATATGCCTATGGATGGACTTGAGTTTTTATGGGGTTTTGGGCCTCCAGAAGGTCAAAATACATGCAAAATTTGACTTTCTGCCCCTTTTTTGAGCTGCAGAAGTAGTCTTGGGAGAATTGACTTTTGACTGGGCAAATGACCTCCAAATCCAAAAATTCTAGTTGGGTTGGAATGTAGACTCAGATACCTTTCCAACGAGCTATCCTGCACCTCATTCTAACACCGGGAAGGCCTCCAAACAGGGCTCCAAAGTGCGCGACCCGTTGAGGAAGATGTGCGCGACCCGTTGAGGGAACTTTGCCAGATTTGACCAGTTCAGCCCAGAAAACGCAGTTTAGCTCCAGTTTGACTTTATGAGGTGGATGGTGATCCTCTTGACTGTACTTTTGGCACTTTTTGGATACTTTTACTCTTGTTTAACTCTTCTAGAAGATTCATTCATGTAAAGGGTGAAAATTAAATGAATGAATTGGTTTCCTAGCTTATAGAGGCAAGTTGTTTTGACTACCTAGATTTTAGTGCTCAGTTTAGAATTGGTTGAAACAACTCCTAGAAGGATGAGCTCGACCCCTAGAGGCAAGGGATGAGGTTGGCTTGCCTATATTATGTATTTTCTTAATCATTTTCAGAGGTTGGAAGGTTGGACTCTTGAGGGAGAAGCTATCATTGTATTATTTCACTTGTATCTCTGCAATTTTTGGCTAAGGAAGACCAGGGTTTTGCAGTCATCTTTGGGATTCTTGTGGACTCATGTGTTGATGGTGTGTTTCTTCATTTTCTTGTAAGCTTTTTTATGTGATTCATTTCCTTTCTTTACTGCTGCACATTAAACAAATGAAGTGTTAAAGTATGAATTCATGCTAGCCATGCTCTGCTTTTAAATTTGTTTAATTTCAATGTTTTCTTCTGTCTAAAGAGAATTCAAAGTGAATTTTTGCTCTCTTTAGCTCCTCATATTTCATTCCTGATCATCCATCTCAAGTTAAGGCATCAATACTGTTTCCTACCTCGCCCCAAAGACCCCCCTGCAGAAACTGTGTCAAATCCCCGCACCCTAAATTGCAGCTCCTCAATTTGCCACCAAAAACCCCAAAAAACCCCCAAATCAACCTTTATAATCAGTTTACTAGCCTAATATCATTGTTACCTTTTTGGTCATCTCATCCCATTGAAGATCTGCCGAGATTGACTGGAGAGAGCCTTCTCCTGCCCCGTAGGGCTAGCTATGAGGCTGAATGGTTTGATGTAGCCTTGAGGTTTGCCTTTCTCAGCCTGAGGTGAAATTTCAAGCGCTAACAGATTACATGCAACGTGTGTACACTTAAGACTAGTCTACAATTGATGTTACATTATCTTGTCATCTCCATTTCAATTGAGGAATTCAAGTTCCTTCCATGCACTAGATATTTTGTGTTGATTGATCAGTTAATTGAAAGATCTATGAGTTAGAATGTTGTCCCACTGCACCATTGACCTTCAGCGGACTCCAACAAAAGTTAGAGGTCAATTAACTGAATACAACTAAAAATAAATGAACACGATTACTAAAATTTAGCAATCACACATGCATAATTGAAATCTAAGCCCTCTAACTCAAATTTGTTGAGCTAACATAGTGACAAGATCCAGGTCACACTATTTAACTACCTACAAGTGGTCCTGCTAATGTGGAAATTCCATTTACTGAATTCGACTAAGGCTAAAGTCAAATTAAGCCTTTCTTGCTACATTTTTTCAATAGTTACTTCTACATTTTCAATTCCCATAGTATTTTCTTCTATTGTTAGAGGTAAATGGTACAAAGACTAATTTTCCTTTCATAGGTGCCATTTTAATATAGCTATTTTGTAGCCTTTAATGGTGCTTTTACTATTTCTGGGACTATACCTAGCCACTGGGTCCCATTACCCCCTAGCTGGGTACTAACCTGAGACTAAGGGAAACTTCGATCCCAAATTTATTTACAATAATTAATACTCTTTTCCTTCAACATAGATATAATTTTTTAAACTATAACAAGGCTACCAATTTGGTTAAATACAACTTTCTTGTCACATGTTTTCTTTCCTTTCCTTTTGAAAGAGGATTTTTCTTCTTTTTTCCCACGCTGTATCGTCCTTTCCTCTATTTCTTATTTTTTTCTTTCTTTGATTGGTAGTTTTCTATACCTTCCCTTTGACAAAAGGTTTGTGACCTTGCAAAACAATTATGACCATATACAAGACTAATCCACATATGATAATATATTTTTCCTTTTTCTTTCTTTCTGCATAACTGGAACTTAGAGAAATAACATCAAAGAAGGATTATCATTGTCTATATTTTCTATATACATTATTCATATTCATAATACCTTTATTACTACAATTTCAATATTTTAATTATTATCGTTTCTATTCATTTCCACACCACTATTTTTATCTTGTAATTAACTTCAATTTTTTTACTAAAATCAAAGAGATAAAGACTTATCTCAAAACCTTTATAGGAAATATGTTAAGTTTTATTTGACCTCCCAACCGAAAGCTAATTTCTTCTTTAGCTTCTCCCGAGCCACTATTCCTTTAGTTCGATTCAACAAAGTTTTTTTTCTTGCAAAAATCAAGCTTTCCTTCTTGCTAGCCTCTTAGCAAGACTCACCAGTATTTATTTCCCACTAGTGCAAAATGTTTACTACCTTTCTCTCCCGCAGTAAACCCCTAATGGAAGTTCCAGATGAACAACATTTCTCTCCAACTATATATATATATATATATATATATATATATATATATATATTATTTTTTCTTTTAATTAATTAATTTATATTTATTTTATTTATATTTATTTATTTATTTTTTCTGGTCTTTTCTTTTAATTCCTCTTTTGAATTTTTCTCCGGCCCATGGCCCCTCGTTCTTCTTTTTCCCTAAGAAAAAGTCTAGCTCGCAAATGAGGAATCCTTTTTAGTTATTTCCATATTAGAAAAAATAACTAATTAACTATTTATTTAAACTTAAGGAACCATTTACTCTTCAAATAACCTTTGGCATATTTCTTTTTTCAACTATTACCATCATTAGTCAAGCATTTATTTATTTCCTTAAAGAAACATATAATATCTGTATTAATATCAAACATTCCAATTTAATCAACAATATAAAATAACTATAGTTAAAATTGTTAAAACTTATCATCCAACATAACTTAGTCAAAAAGTTTCGAGGCCACAATATCATAGGTATTACAAGTTTGATGTTATAAATGATTTTACACCAAAATAAATTGACAAATGGGTAGTTGACTTTGTTAGTATTAATGACAATAAGTCTATATTAGCCACTCAGTTACAAGAGGAGGCAATGCAAATCAAAAATAAATTATTCGATCAACATGTAAGGCTCAAGATTACGATGGGACTAACAAAAGAAAAAAAATCTTTTAGGCTAAGTTGAATACATTGGTTCAAGAGGCCATGTATTTGGGAGGCAACTGATAGTCAAACAATTAGCCTATATGCTTTCACAAATAGTAAGTCTTCTTAAATCTTTGCATATTTTTTTTTTCTTCTGTTTACTAATATTCAATCATCGTGATTTGTTAATTTTACTAATGTCACATAGTCTACTTTCTGAATGTAGTTTATTGATTTATTTTGCAACTCTCCTTTTGCATATTATAGTCCATGTATAAATACTTTTGGAAAAATTCAAAATAAATCACTTAAAGAGAAGACTCTAGAATAGCGAAGTGAACGAGCTAATGAATTGAGCTATTCAACATTTTCATTACTGATACAAGTAATTCGCATTGAGAATCAAAGTTCTTAATGCTTAGCACATGATCTTCTATGCATTTGTATTCTGTTTATTTATTTCAACTATAGATATGATGATTGAAATTTGAAACTCAATATTATTATTGTTATTGCGATTGTATTGCTTAATGTTATAGACTGATGCTTTGATCATTTGTATTATGCTATTGATACATATATGATAATAACATGAAACATGATAATAGTTCATTTTTCTATGAAAATAAATAATGTTCACTGTAATCATATTTTTAATTTTTTTCTAGAGTAGGGACGAAGATTTTTTCAAACAACTTTTTTTGTGGAGTACAAATATTCCAATAATGAAAGCTTCAAATATTCCTCCGCACAGTGAGTTTAATCCACAGTTCCACCTATATTCCTATTTATGCAAAGATAACTATAAACAAGGCTTCAACTCTACAAAGAGCACAACCTTTAATTAGTGGATTAACAAAGCTTTTTTGTGCAAAAGAAATTGATTTTTCTGAAGCGTGGAAATATTTGTGGGTTTGCAAAAGGTGTTCAGTGACATTTGTGTGTATGCTCAAAGGCTTTTTTGTTGCATAATTTAAGACTCCACACTTCCACATAAAATCCATATGAGGACATATGAAAATCCACAGGAATCATATTGACATTAGAGTATTGGAAAGAAATTGTGAACATTAGACTATTATAAGAATAAACATTAGACATGTTGTAGTTTCGAATTTGAATAGATCTTCTTGTTTTGTCGGTTAACTCAACTAGTAATACTCTATATGTTAATATTAATATTGTAATGTTTTCAAAATCATAACCAAAGATTCAAATCTTTATATTTTGTATTAATTTTGAGAACACACATTAATTTTAATATTTCAATTCTTTCAAAATCATGATTTTATTTTTAATATTTTAATGATTTGAAATAATGAAAAGCCAGATAACATTGTAAAGTGATAATCCATATATACTAAATTGAATTTCCAATGAAACCTTGTTGAAAGTGTGAATGTCATTTCTTAGTTCAGAATAAAAAAAACAAAAGTTAAGTACCTTTATCATAATTATCAATTTTGATCAAGAGGAAAAAATTGTTTATGAAGCATTTCTTGTGTGAAAAGACAATGTGTGGAACATATCGTCGGGATGGGTGAATGGAAGTAGAAACATATACGTACCTACCTAATAAGCGATCAATAAATCAAGTGTGTAGTTAGGACAAGTCTATTAATTTAATTAATAAAAAATTTAAATGTCAATTACTGATCGAATGACGTTATTCAGTACAGAAGTAACTTTTTGGAGGTGGTTTTGCATGTGCACAACTATGTAGAGAACAAATGCAGAAATACTTTTATAAATTTCTGGATCGTATATGGTATATTGTATAAATGTTTACGAAGAACCAGATATGTGAAGGAGAACCAAGAATATTATTATCTTTTGTTGGGTGGAGCTTTTACTATGCAGAGTACATAGCATGTGTGGGAGAGAAGTTGCGTAAATATTTGATTTTAAAGCTATGAATCTTTGCGAAAGACCGAGTATGTGCGAGGAGAAAAATGGGTGTATATGGAAGTTAACATTAAACTATTAATGCTAATATGGTATTATTATTATGTTTTTTTGTGTAGAGGTTTTATTATGTAGAACATGGGATATGTTTGTCGATTTCTTGAACAAAGCTTTGCGTAATATTTCATTGTGCAAAGATAATTATGCAATTCCCAGATCGTATATTGTATAAATGTTTAAGAAGGACACGGTATGATCTGATAATCACCCTAAGAGTGACCTTAGTTGAAGATTTATTAAACAAAAAGGCATTACAGACCCATGTGCTGGTGTGTGCATTCTATGTTATAGAAACAACGGATCGATCAAATTGCAAATACACAGAAAATAAAGGGAAAAACAGCAAAGAAATATAGTAAGCAACACAAAGACACAAACAGTTTTTAATAAGGAGTTCACCCTATTCTCTAGGGCTACGTCTCCGGTCCAGCTTCAGTGGCGGCCTTGTTTTATTGTGTCTTTCAGCAGAGAAATTAAAATGCAGGGACTCAATATGAGTTCTCCTGTAACAGATCTTGCTTGGTAGGGTAGTTCTTGGATTCCCCAAGCCACTCAGAGTTCATAGACTCTTTTCCTTCCTACCAGCTTTGTGACCCTTGGTCTACAGTGGAAAGAACCAACTGTGATGCTCAATCCTGATAGATTCCTCTATGGGAAGGCTTGATTCTTCAATCTCTCTAGTGCCCGATGTTGCTTGTGGTCAGCTCGGCCCTCTATCTCCTCTACTTGGCTTTACTGCTCTCCGTGCTCAGTCCTACTCTCAGGGTTCACTGTTCACTGTCTCTCTTGGTCGCTTGGACTCTTTGCTCTCTCTGTATCTCTATTCAACTGTCTCTGTTCATGGCTTTAGCCATTCGATATCCATGCTTGTTTGGTTCCTCTCCCGCCTGCGTCGATTCGTCTATCGCCTGCGTTCTTGGAGTTCCCTGTTCGGTGTTAGCATGAATGCTTGGGAAGTAGCCACGTGTCCCCATCGGAACAATGCTAACCTATTCGTTGATTCGTTTCTTTGGTTATGTCATGGATACATTCTTTCTCAACTGTGGCAGTCAACAGATTCCAAATCCCCTTAAATCGTGGCTTAATTCCCTGTCGATTCCACTTCTGTCTATCAGGCGCAATCTCAGTCGTCTGATCTGGGCTCCTTCAGATCCAACATCATACGCACGTCGAGCGCGGTTGACTTGCTCAACTGATAACACGCGATCACGGCGGTTTTTCTCTCACCTTCGCTGCCATGGATCGATCGTTGAATGGGATTGCTCCGCTCTCCTCCAAAACCTCTTACCCTTCAAGGGCACCCCGATCAATATCGCTGGTTTCCAGGTTGTGGGTCCCACCTTCATACGTTGGCACTTTTCGTTTCTCCGCTCGTGGTTCTCCGACTCCCAACGTGACCAAGGGCTTAAAGCCCCTCCATTTCAGGCCTCGAAAATCAGCTCCTTTTCTCGTTCCGGGGATCCAGGGGCTACATCGACCTCCTGCGTAGTCTCCATGGGCCTCGGTCAGTGCACTTTGACCGAGGTCCTCGTCGTTCCATGTCGGCTGCCATGGCCACTGGTTCAAGGTGTTTCCAATTGTTGTTTTGGATTCTTCAAGGATTTGTTTCGTCCCGATACAGTCAGGGTTCTTTGACATTCATTTATGGATCCGATTTGGATCACAACCTCCATACTGAAAAGCTTTTGGGCCACCAAAAGTTGGTTTTCTTCAAGCATCGACTGAGTGAGGAAACTGTTGTCTCACTTGTCCAATCTCAATCCACTTCGCACTGCTCGGCTTCGAACCTTTAATCCCAATCCTGAGGTATTCCACCTGTCCACTGCGTGTCATCCTTACCCTCCTATCCAGCACTGTGTCGTCCTACAACTCATTAAGATATTCAGGTAGCAGGTCATCAACAGAAGGCAATTGACTCTGCTCTTCAGGGTCCTCAATCATTGAAGGTTCAAACAACCTCAAGAAATCTGCATTCACGACTGAGTAGATGTGCATGTAAGCTGTCAGATCAAGGCGAAAAGCATTTTCACCAATCTTCTCAAGTATCCTAAAGGGTCCATACCTGATAGGTTTTAGCTTCTTACCTTCACCTTGCATCCTTTCCTTGCTGATATACAGCTAGACTTGGTCTCCAACTTGAAAACTATGCTCCATCTGATGCTTATCATGCCTAGCCTTGTACTTGGCCTGGCTCTTTTCCAGCTATTCCTGTACTTCCTGGTGGATCTCTTGGATCTGTTCAATGAACCTAGTTGCTCTGTCCACATCACTGTGTCTATCAACCATGGTATCTTTACCAAAGACAAAATCCAAGGGAGACCTTGGTATGAAACAAAAGTAGGTCTCGAAAGGAGATCTTTGGGTAGAAGAGTGTTTGGCTCTGTTGTAAGCATGCTGCACATAACACAAGTGTTCATCCCAAAGCTTAGGGTGTTTGCTGCAATATCCTCCCAGTAACTGGATCACTATCCTATTAACTACTTCTGTTTGGCCATCTGTTTGTGGATGAAAAGCTAGGCTTTTCTTTAATTTGGTGTCCATTAGTTCCCACATACTGGACCAAAACTTTCCCACAAATCAGGTGTCTCGATCAGATATAATAGAAGTGGGTAATCCAAAATGAACCCATACATGTTCAAAGAATAATTTTGCATTTGTTCAACTGTAATCTGTTTACTACAGCGTATCAAAATACACATTTTGTTGAACCTATCCACAACAACATATAGATAATCATGACCTTTCTTAGATTTAGGCAGTCCTCCAACAAAATCCATGGAAATGCTTTCCCAAGTGTGAGAAGGAACTGGCAATGGAGCGTATAAGCCTAGTTTTCTGTTGCTGGGCTTGCTTTTAGCACACATAGCACACCCCTTTACATATCTAGAAACTGTCTCACTCATTCTTGGCCAATAGCAGAACCTTTGTAGCTGTGAAACTATTTTACTTACCCCAAAGTGACCTGATATTAGAGAAGTGTGTAATTCCCTAATTATCTTTGCTCTCTCAGTTTGTGGAATGCAGAGTTTCCCACAATGATATAAGAGTCGGTCCTTCACATGATAGTCCAATTCTTCTACTCTTTTGCCTTGACTCGAAGTTGCATGTACATCTTTAAAGTCCATATCCTAAGCATATTGTTCTATGTAGCTTTCATGTAGCACAATTATGATTAAGTATGGTAGATGCATTTATAATGGGTCTAGATAACATGTCTGCAACCTTGTTATGTATGCCCTTTTTATATCTGATGACTAAATGAAACTGTTGTGGAAAACTCATCCATCTATAATGTCTTGATTGTTGCAACTTAGTTTGGGAGTGTAGGTATTGAAGTGGCTAATGATCAGTATGTATTACTGTTTCTTTACCCATTAAGTAATGTTTCCACTTTTTCACACTCTGAACTAATGCATACAATTCCTTATCATATGTAGGATAGTTGACTACTGCAGGATTAAAATTCCTAGAATGATAACATATGGGTTTACCGTGCTGTGTCAACACTGCTCCCATGGCATAGTCACTGGCATCAGTTTGGATCTCAAATGGTCTTTGTAGATCTGGCAGTGCTAGTACAGGTGTTGTACTATTTTTTTCTTTCAAGGTGTCAAAGGCTTTCTGCTGTTTGCCTCCCCACTGAAACACCTTGTTCAATCCTATCAACGCATGTAAGGGAGCTGCAATTGAGGAAAAATTTGAAATGAACTTCCTCCAATACTGCGCTGCTCCTAAGAAGCTTCTAACTTCTGTAGCAGACTTGGGTTTAGGCCAGTTTACAATGATTGCCACTTTAGAGGGATCTATTTTCAATTCACCTCCCCCCATTATATGACCCAAATAATTTAGAAAGGTTTTTCCAAATTCACATTTGGAGAGTTTCACATAAAGTTTTTCTCTTTTCAAAACATATAATGTCTTCTTAACATGCTTTAAATGTTCTTCCCATGTTTTACTAAAAATCAGAATGTCATCCAGATACACAATAACAAAATCATCAAGAAAAGGTTTGAGTACATCATTCATTAATATCATGAAAGTAGCAGGGGCATTGGTCAAGCCGAAAGGCATAACTAGCCATTCATACAATCCCTGCTTTGTTTTGACAGCAATCTTCCATGCATCTTGCTCTGCAACTCTGACCTGATGGTATCCATTGTGCAAATCCAACTTGGTGAAATAAACAACTTCCTTCAGTTGATCTAAAATATCATCTATGCGAGGAAGGGGATAACGATTTTTGATTGTTATCTTATTCAGTGCTCGATAATCAATGCACATTCTCCACGAGCCATCTTTCTTTCTCACCAAAACGATTGGTGACCCACATGGTGATGTGCTAGGACTGATGAACCCTTTCTCGAGCAACTCCTGCACCTGCTTCTTGATTTCAGCATTCTCTAAAGTATCTAACTTGTACATCCCAATGTTAGGCAAAGGAACATCTTGCTGCAAAATAATATCATGTACTATTCCCTTTTTGGGTGGCAGACCTTGAGGTTCTTGAAACAAGATATCATACTCTGAAACAATCTTTTCTATATCAGCTTGCTGATCAGAATTATAGCCCTCAAATACATTGGTTTTATCAGTTTTCTTTTTCTTTACAACCATTAGTAAGAACTGTTTGCATGAATTTATCATTCTTTTCATCTGTCCTAAGTTTATGAGAGTATAATTATTCTTGAGCTTATGAGCTCTTACAAAGTATTGGATTCCATATTTAATAAGTAGATACTTGTTCTCGGCTCTATAGAAAAATAGCCTTTCTATCATACAAGTAAGGACTTCCTAAAACAATTCCACATATATCCAAAGGAATTACATCTAACTCAACCTCATCTACAAATGCTGACCTAAAAGAAAACTTGAGTTTGCACTATCTAGTCACTTGTAGTTGTGCTTTATCATTCAACCATCCTAATGGGTATGGCTTCTTATGAGGTGTAGTTGCTAATCCCAATTTCTTTACAATTGCTTCAGAAACCAGATTTACTTGTGAGCCACTATCAAACAGAGTATCAATCTTTTGATTTTTGGAAACAACTCGAATATGGAAAAGCTCATGCCTTATTCTCTCATGTTCTTCATCAATAACAGATTGAGCAAAATTACTAGTAGATGCTTTAGAATTATTACCTTTTATACCTGTGGCTGCAATGATTGTTTCATCTCTCGAGTTTGACCCCAAATCTTTCTGAATAACTGTATTAGTCTTCTTCTTATTGCCCTTGGACTTCTTAGGTCTCAGCTCTGGATGCAGAATCCAACAGTGCTCATCATCATGCCCCTCCTTTTTACAGTGAGTGCATGAAGCTTTGTCTTTCTATGCAGTGTTAGCCTTCCTTGCTTTCCACATCTGCTTTCTTTTCTCCTTGCTCTTCCTTATAGTGGTTTGGGATGGTCCCCCAACTTCTGTATTTCCATTCTTTCCTCTAGCTTCTAGATGAGTAACTTGTACAGATACCTCATATATACTAGTGGGATTAAACATGAGGATGGTATGCCTCATGTAGCTGTGTAGACCACCAATGTACTTCAAAAGAGCTTCTAGTGAGTCTAATGAAATACCCAACATCAATTCTCTCTTTTGGAACTCTTGAGTATACCCTTGTACACTTTGCCCTTTCAACTGCCGAAGAGTTTGCCAACTCATCATGGCTTGTTGCATGTAAGCCAATGGATAGAACTGCTTTTTCATTACAGTAAAAAATTCACTCCAGACAGAGATGGTCTTACCATGCTTCCTCATATCAGCTTGGGTTCTACCTTCCCACCAAACCAAGGCAGTGCCCCCTAGGCGAAGGCTTGCCAGCTGAATCTTGCTCTTGTCTGAGTCTATATTTTTTACTTTGCAATCCACATCAATTTGTCTAATCCAATTGTCCAACTTTTCAGCATTTAGCTCTCCATCATATATAGGCAAATAAAATTTAACATCTAACTTAATCAAAGATGCTTTCTTATTATGCACAAGGCTACTAGGAGGTGTAGGGAAGCTTTCCTCTTTCCTCTTTCCTTTGGAGTGGTCATGGGAATGAGATTCATCTTCTTCTTTATCTTGCTTAGAGCCTGATGAATCTTCACCCTTATGCTTTCTAAAGTCCCTATGCATTTTTTCTACCATAGACTTTATATCTAGGAAAATTTTCTATGAATTGAGGGTCTGGCCCTATAGAACCTTTTTCTAACATTGTCTTCCAAGAATAGACTCTCCCAATTTCAGGATTAGTTTCCACCAACTCTCCTTCTCCTAATTTGAGCTTTGATCTAGTGAGCATTCATAGCTAAACCAACACAAGCTTGTCTAACCTTACAGCCTAGCGCTCTGATACCACTTGATCTGATAATCACCCTAAGAATGACCTCAGTTGAAGATTTATTAAACAAAAAGGTATTACAGACCCATGTGCTAGTGTGTGCGTTCTGTGTTATTGAAACAACAGATCGATCAGATTGCCAATACACAGAAAATAAAGGGAAAGACATCAGAGAAATACAGTAAGCAACACAAAGACACAAACAATTTTTAATAAGGAGTTCACCCTGTTCTCTGGGGCTACTTCTCTGGTCTAGCTTCAGTGGTGGCCTTGTTTTAGTGTGTCTTTCAACAGAGAAATTACAATACAGGGACTCAATATGAGTTCTCCTGTAACAGATCTTGCTTGGTAAGGTGGTTCTTGGATTCCCCAAGCCACTCGGAGTTCACAGACTCTTTTCCTTCCTACCAACTCTGTGACCCTCGGTCTACAATGGAAAGAGCCAACTGTGATGCTAAATCTTGATAAATTCCTCTATGGGAAGGCTTGATTCTTCAAGCTCTCTGGTGCTCGATGCTGCTTGTGGCCATCTCGGCCCTCTGTCTCCTCTGCTTGGCTTTACTGCTCTCATGCTCAGTCCTCCTCTCAGGGTTCACTGTTCACTATCTCTCTTGGTCGCTTGTACTCTTCGCTCTCTCTGTATCTCTATTCAACTGTCTCTATTCATGGTTTTAGCCATTCGATCTCCATGCCTCTTCAGTTCCTCTCCCACCTGCGTCGATTCGCCTATCGTCTGTGTGCTTGGAGTTCCCTGTTCGGCGTCAACATGAATGCTCGGGAAGTAGCCACGTGTCCCCATCGGAATAGCGCTAGCCTGTTTGTCAATTTGTTTCTTCGGTTATGTCGTGGATATGTTCTTTCTACACCGTGGCAGTTAACGGATTCCAAATCCCCTTAAATCATGGCTTAATTCCCTGTCGATTCCACTTATGTCTATCGGGCACAATCTTAGCCATCCGATCTGGGCTCCTCTAGATCCAAAATCATACACACGTTGAGCGCGGTTGACTTGCTCGACTGATAACGCACAATCACGACAGTTTTTCTCTCACCTCCGCTACCACGCGTCGATCACTAAGTGGGATCTCTCCACTCTCCTCCAAAACCTCTTACTGTTCAAGGGCGCCTCGATCAATATCACCGGTTTCCAGGTTATGGGTCCCACCTTCGTACGTTGGCACTTTTCGTTTCTCCACCCGCGGTTCTCTGGATCCCAACATGACGAAGGGATTAAGGCCCCTCCATTTCAGCCCTGTTTGCCCAGCGATGAATGATTAACATTGAAAATCAACTCCTTTTCCCGTTCCGGGGCTCCCAAGGGCTACATCGACCTCCTGCGCAGTCTCCATGGGGCTCGGTCAGTGTGCTTTAACCTAGGTCCTCGTCGTTCCACGCCGGCTGCCATGGTCACTGGTTCAGGGTGTTTCCAATTGTTGTTTTGGATTATTCAAGGATTTGTTTCATCCCGATACAGTCAGGGTTCTTTGACAGTCGTTTATGGATCTGATTCGGATCAGTGTATGTGTGGGAGAATGAAAAATATGATTATGTTTCATTATGTAGAGATTTTATTGTGCAAAGTACGAACTATGTGTATGAAAGTAGTTGAGAAAGCGTGTCTAGATATAGCCTGTGTGGAAGAAAAGTGGAGAAAATACAAATTCTACTAAAATATTAGCAAAATATCATATTAGTCTAGCATTTACTTTGATGTTATTGTGAACAAAAAAATGCATTGTTTAATAATAAAATTTTAGAAATAAAATCCTTTAGTTCCAAGTGCGAGGAACCAGACATTGAAAGCTTTCTTCACACAATGAACGCCATCCACACTTCCACACAAATGCCTAACTTGAAACATATTCATAAATACAAACATATACATTGTGTACAAATAAAATATTATTAATAATATAAGCATAAAGTATGTATTTTTAATACTAAAATATATAATCAATTGAATAGCAATAGTATGCATTATTTTCAAGTAAAATATTATCAATATTCTAAGCATAGACAATGTTATCGAGAAAATATGTGTTATTTATTATTAAAATATTAGTAATATAATCCTTTTGTGCTGAGTGGAGCGGTCCACACATTAAAAGCTTCCTCCACACAAAATATCATTTACTAAGATTCTAACAATAAAATCCTTTAATTTCATTGTGCAGAAATACTTTTACAAATTTCCAAATCGTATATCGTATATCGTATGAATGTTGTGCGAAGATTTTATTGTGTAGAATATGAACTATGTTCAGGAAAGTAGTTGAAAAATATGTCCAGATATAGCCTGTGCAGAAGAAATGTGGAAAAAATATAGATCCCACTAAAATATTAGCAACAATATCGTATAAGTCTAATGTTTTCTTTGGTGCTATTGCAAAGAACAAATATCCATTGTTTAATGCTAAATTATTAACAATAAAATACTTTAGTTCCAAGTGCGGTGAACAACACATTGAAAGATTTTTCCATACAATGGACTTCTTCCACACTTCCACACAAATGCCTAATTTGAAACATATTCAGAAATACGAACATATACATTATTTACAACTAAAATATTATTAATAATATAAGCATAAAGAAAACATTTTTAATACTAAAATATATAACCAACTGAATAACAATAGTATGCATTATTTTCAAGTAAAATATTATCAATAATCTAAGCATAGACAATATTATTGAGAAAATATGCATTATTTAATACTAAACTATTAACAATATAATCCTTTTATGCTAAGTGGGGTGATCCACACATTTAAAGCTTACTTCACACAATAAAGTTCTTCCGCACTTGAGCACATATGCCTAGTTTGAAACATATTCAAAAATACAAAGATAAGCATTATTTACACTTTTAAATATCACCAATAATATCATTACTTGTCACAATAACAGATGGTCATAGATAGTTACACATCTGCATGCCTCGTGAATGTTTCCTACATCTTGAAAATCAACATGCATTGAAAATGGAGGTCGAGCTTGCCGATGGCCTCTGCATGGTGCAAGCCCTTCAATTACAAGGTGAAGCACCTTGTCCAAAGTGCTATTGATGGGTCCATCTTCTTTTCCATCTTCATCTTCTATCCAACTTGAAAAAAATTATAACAGGCCTAGCTTAGAAGCTTAGCGAGGTGCTAGCTTTGGATCTTTATCTACAACTTCTATATATTGAGAAAATAGCTCTATAGTGGTTAGAGTAATAGTGGAAGGACATCTACGTCGTTATACTATATCAAAAGGATTATATATAGCTAAATCTAGGGGGAGGAGGAGGTCACAACAATTCGACTGCTAAATTGCTCTTTTTCCAACCTTTTCACTTTTCACCTTTAGATTAGAACTTGATTCATTAACTCTCATTACATACTTACCAAGAAATTTTCAAGTTTCAAGGTTTCTCGAATTTATAGCACATGGTCCGGCCTCTATGTAGTATCACTCAAGCTAATTATAAATAGAACAACATGTAGGGCTTATGAGACTTTAAAAATTAATTACAAGTTTGATTTTGTGAACAATCATCAAAATTAGGAAAACATATGCCTCACCCGACTCACATCTCAACTACACATCAAGATTCCACACTCTCGCACAATGAGAAATTCAAGCACTCTTGCCTCCATCTAATAATAGACAATTCACACATGTTAATGACCATATTCTCTTGGATATTGAAGGAGTGTGGAGCTAATGAGAATTATAAAATTTTATCATATATGTTGGCCTGTTACTAAAATATTATCAATAAAATCCTTTAATTCCAATGTATTTATCAATTAATAACACGACCTACCAAAAGGAGTAGGGTTTTTACTATGGCTTTGTGCAGGAGATTTGTTGTGAAATGAAACACACATGTATTTATGTTATATTAGAAGCATATATGTTTTCTATTGATGAAAAAAAATCTCTAAAACGAGTTATGTGCGAGAAAACGACCTATGTGTTCAACATTTTATTTAGTAGAGCTTTTACTGTTGCGAGCTTTTATATTCAAAAATTTATTCGGTAGTGAAGAGATTAGAATGCGGTATTTTGGAAAATTAAACTATTAATGTTAACTTATTATTATTATTATTATTTTTCATTGTGAAGAGTTTTGATTGTGCAAAATATGAGGTATGTATGATGATTTGCCAAATACATGCTTATGTTAATTAGAAAGGAAAATTACTAATGATTTACTTTCACAGATAAATGTTTAATGTTCAAAAGTTAGAAAAAGCATTAACACTCTTCACAATTGGGCTTAGATATAAGATATTCTAAATTGATATGCTTTATTAACGGGAAAAAAAACAAAACAACTATGTAAATTCATCTAGGAGCACATGGTGTTGATTCTTTTCTTTATTTTTTAAAGGAAAGGCATTGAAATTAAATATTCATAGTCCAACAAATTTTTTTGTTGTTGTTCTATTATTATTGTTATTATTGCAATTTTTTCTATTTAGCAATCCAACTATCTTAAGTGTCTAATACATATGTTTAATATTCATATGCTAATGTCATAATGTTACTTACTAATTTTCATTTTGTTGTGCATATAAGCATTTGTCAGGTGTTCATCATGCAATATTTTTAGCATACATGTTACAAAAAAAAGTGAGAAGAGTTAGTCACAAATAGAATTCTTGTCTGGGTTGTATGATATTATTCTTAGAACTACAGATCGTGAGCGACTATCATTTATAACAAAACTAAAAAATGTCTAGCATTAGTGACACGTTAACAATGCACTATTAGTTCTATATATAAGTACTAAGATTTTTTATGCAATGTGAATTACAATCCTATGTAATGATGTACAAATTTTAAATACAATATGATGTGATAATACTAAAAATGTTTGGACAAAATATGGTTTTTCTTTTTAAGGCAACCATGGTTCATGGTCACTGAGCGGTCGCGACATCCATGGGAAATAATCCATGCATATCCATCCAAAGGTGGCCTAATATGTTGGGCCTAACCCCAAGGCCATCGAGGAGATTTGATCTCGTGACCTCCCAATAGGCAAGGTACTTAGCAATGAAAGATCGACCAATTGAGCTATCCCTTGGGGCTTGTTTGGAAAAAATACATTATTGTCATATGGTTCTTATTTTTGAAGTACTTTGTGCTATGGAATTAGAACCTCTTATTTTTCTTATTTATGTATATGATCTAACTCATATCGTCATAGCAACAAAAATGAATACAAGCATAACATATACCATTAAGGACAATCATAACTCTTCTAAGAGGCACATTATTGTTTTATTTATTGTACTTTGATTATATTTGCATTACACAATGCAACTGTTGTTGTTCTTGTTGTTTTTTTTGGTTTTTTTTTTTTTTGTTGTGTGTGCTCCCATTGATTTTGGGCCATATTTTTTAACGCACTATAACTAAAAGCATTTTTTTAAAGAAAATTCTAGGAAACATACGACACTTGAAAATTTGGATTCAGGACAATAATTGCAAGGAAATAAGTACTTTGAAAATTTCTATAAGACTTTTGTATTTTCTAAAACTAAAATCCATCTAGTATTTTTGTACATTACTAATGAGTTTTCTTTATTGTATTCCGTTTTCATTAGACAATTGTTACTTAGTTTCAATTATGGTTTTCTTTTAAGTAGTGGTTTGAGTGTAATATTTGTTAACAAACAAAGTTTATTGAATTTGAATGATGTCACATTAGACATGGATGATAGTGTGGACATAACAATGAGTGGTACCACAGAAACATATATTGAAATAAACAAAACATAATAAATGGAAGCTATCAAAGAAATATATGCAAATAGGTACATCTGTGAAAACTAAATTAACTTTGTATCAATTTTTTTCATTTTTTCTCTTTTTGTTTAACTTGTCTTCGATTTTCTATTCTTTACTTTCTTTTTTCTTAAAAAAGAAAAAAAATATTTGAAACAATTCAATGGTTATATTTAGGCAAAAGGATGTCAAGTTGACATGATTGTTGATTGAAGATACCAAATACAATATAACCAATTTTTTTCATGGTGTTTTATTGGTCACATATCAAATATTTTTAGACAAAACAAATAGGTCAAAAGAAATATTCTGTTTAGACTTAACAGATAAGAAAGAAGAAGTGGAAATAACATTGTTTGTGCCAAATTCGTTGGACAAACAACATGATTCAAATCTTATTACAAATGCCAATGTTTCTATTAAAGATTTCAAAATTATTCCAAAACATAAATACGATGGTGTTGATTGTGAGAAAACAGTTTGTCTAAATAGTTTTAGTAGTGTAGAAAGAAATTGTCCTGTTTGTGTAGAGTACCAATTTTTTCCAAACATGACAATTGCAAATCTGTCATGCAATTACAATGCCTTTTCAGTAGACACAATCAAAACTATTTCAATTTTGGGAATGGAATATGTTATGGAAATCAAATACGACAATGGAGAACAGAACTGGGCTACAATAAGCTTTGTTTTATTTAAAAGTTTTATTATTATGAAGTTCATTTAAATAAAAATAAGTTATGTATACGTAGGTTTGTATATTTCAATGTTTAGGGAAACAATTATTCATCATCTATTGTACGATTTTCACGTATTTTTTACAAATTTTTCATATGTAACAGGTTCAAGTACATGATAAACTTGTTTCAAACAATGTAAACTTTGAAACGGGAACTATAAACTCAAAATGAGAACTCTGGCCAAAAAACCCCAAAAAAACATCAAAGACAATGCTAAAAATGAAAAGTGTGTATACTGGAACAATGATTTTATTTTTTAGGGGTCAATTTTGAACATGTTTTAAAGATGGCAGTGATTATGAAATTTACTATGAAATTTTCATGCAAAATATAGCTTTAAAACGAAAGTGATGATACTGGAACAAAGATTTTTTTTAGGGTCAATTTTCAAACCTTTTAAAAAATGCTAGTAAAACCAAATTTTTATGTGCCAAACAAAGTTGTTTATGAGGAAAAAAACACATTAATGTTTTTGGTAGGATATCATTTTTCTTTCCAAAGTATAAATTCAACATGTTTTCAACCATAACATGCTAGATACAAAAGAAAAATGATTCCGGGAATCGCCCAGCCACCAGCTGGGCGGGCGGGCGGGCCGCTGGGGTGGCGCCAGCCCAGGCCGCGCCACCCCGGCGGCCAGCCTGCCCACCCGGCTGGTGGCTAGGAAATTCCGGGAATCGCCTAGCCACTAGCTAGGTAGGCGGGCAGGTCGCCGGGGTGGCGTGGCTGGTGGCTAGGCGATTTTCGGAATCGCCTAGCCACCAGCCGGGTGGGCGGCTGGTGGCTGGGCAATTCCCAGAATCGCCCAGCCACCCACCGGGTGGGCAGCTGGTGGCTGGGAAATTCCCGAAATAGCCCAGCCACCTACCGGGTGGGTGGGTGGGCCGCCGGGGTGGCCCAACTTGGGCTAAGCCACCCCGGCGGCCCGCTCGCCCGCTCGGCTGGTGGTTGGGTGATTCCCGGAATCGCCCAGCCACCAGCCGGGCAGGCGACTGGTGGCTGGGCGATTCTCAGAATCGCCCAGCCACCAGCCGGGCGGGCAGGCAGGTGGGCCGTCGGGGTGGTGCCAGCCCAGGCCGCGTCACTCTGGCAGCCCACCCAGAATCTCCCAGCCACCAGCCGGGCGGGCAGGCGGTTGGTGGCTGGGCGATTCAAGGAATTGCCCAGCCACCAGCCGAGCGGGTGGGCGGGCCACCGGGGTGGAGCCAGCCCAGGCCGCGCCACCCCGGCCACTCGCCAACCCGCCCGGATGGTGGGTGGGTGATTTGCACCACTTGGGGTGGAGCCAGCCCAGGCCGCGCCACCCCGGCGACTCGCCCACCTGCCTGGCTGGTGGGTGGGTGATTCACCCAGCAACCAGCAGGGCGGGTGGGCGGGCCGCTGGGATGGCGCGGCCTGGGCTGGTGCCACCCTGGTGGCTCGCTGGCCTACCCGGCTAGTGGCTGGGTGATTCTGGGAATCAGCGGTTCCCAGAATCACCCAGCCACCAGCCGCCCGCCTGGCAGGAATCAACTAGCCACCAGTCGCCTTCTGGCAGGAATCAACCAGCCACCAGTCGGGTAGCTGCCTGGTGGCTGGGTGATTTCCACCGCCCGGTTGGTGGCTGGATGATTCCCGGAATCACACAGTTACCAGCCAGGTGGCCACCCGACTAGTGGTTGGGTGATTTCGGGAATCACCCAGCTACTAGCCGGGCGGCCTCCTGGTGGCTGGGTGATTCCAGGAATCACCTAGCCACCAGGCGGCCACAGGCTGGGTGATTCCCAGAATCACCCAGCCACCAGCCAGGAGGTGGCTGGGTGATTCCCAGAATCACCCAGCCACCAGCCGGCCGGGCGATACAGCCGCCCACCCGGCTGGTGGCTCAGAATCACCCAGCCACCAGCCGGGCGGGCGGCTGGTGGCTGGGTGATTCCCGGAATCACCCAGCCACCAGCTGGGAGCCCGGCTGGTGGCTCGATGATTCCGGGAATCACCGAGCCACCAGCCAGGCGGGCAGCTGGTGGTTGGGTGATTCTGAGAATCACCCAGCCACCAGTTGGGCGGCCGGGCGGGCCACCGGGGTGGCGCGGCCTGGGCTGGGGCCACCCCGGTGGCCGGCCCACCCGCCCGGTTGGTGGCTAGGCGATTGTTAGAATCGCCCAGCCACCAACCAGGTGGGTGCGCAGGCCGCCGAGGTGGCGCGCCCAAGCCATGGGCGTGGGTGGGTGAGGGGGTAGGGTGGGCATGGGCATGGGCAAGTGCAGGTGAGGGGGTGCGGCGGGTGAGGGCGGGTGAGGGGGTGGGGTGGGCGAGGGCAGGTGAAGGGGTGGCGTGGGCGAGGAAATGGGCAAGGGTGGGTGAGGGTGCAGGCGAGGGCGGCTGAGGGGGTGGGGCGGGCATGGGCGTGGGCGAGTGCGGGTGAGGGGGCGGGTGAGCGTGTGATTATAAGAATCACCAGCCACAAGCTGGGTGGGCAGGTGGGCTGCCGGGGTGATGCGGCTTGGGCTGGTGACACCCCGAGCGAGCTTCCGGGGTGGCGCGGCCTGGGCTGGCGTCACCCCGGTGGCCTGCCCGTCCGCCCGGAATCGCCCAGCCACCAGCCACCCCCAGCCCAGGTCGCGCCAGCCCGGCGGCCCGCCTGCCCACCCGGCTTGTGGCTGGTGATTCTTAGAATCACCCGCTCACCTGCCCCCTCACCCGCAGTCACCCACGCCCATGCCCGCCCCACCCCCTCATCCGCCCTCGCCTGCACCCTCACCCGCCCTTGCCCATTTCCTTGCCCGCGCCACCCCTTCACCTGCCCTCGCCCACATCCTCGCCCACCCAACCCCGTCACCTGCCCTCGCCCGCCCCACCCCCTCACCTGCACTTGCCCATGCCCATGCCCACCCTACCCCCTCACCCACCCACGCCCATGGCTTGGGCGCGCTACCTCGGCGGCCTGCCCACCTGCCTAGTTGGTGGCTAGGCGATTGTCAGAATTGCCCAGCCCACCCACCCGGCTGGTGGCTGGGCGATTCTGACAATCGCCTAGCCACCAATCGGGCGGGTGGGCCGGCCACCAGGGTGGCGCCAGCCTAGGCCGCGCCACCCCGCGGCTCGCCCGCCGGCCTGGCTGGTGGCTGGGTGATTCCCAGAATCACCCAGCCACCAGCCGCCCACCCGACGGGAATCACCCAGCCACCAGTTGGGCGGGTGGTTGGGTGATTCCCAGAATCACCCATCCACCGCCCGGCTATGTGGCTGGGTGATTTTTGGAATCACCCAACCACCAGCCGGGAGACCTGGCTGGTGGCTAGGTGATTTCCAGAATCACCTAGCCACTAGCCGGGCAGTGGCTAGGTGATTCCGGGATCACCCAACCACCAGGTGGCCACAGGCTAGGTGATTCCCGGAATCACCGGTCGGTGGGTGGTTGGGTGATTCCGGGAATCACCCAGCCACCAGCCCCCCCCCCCGGCTGGTGGCTGGGTGATTCAGGGAATCACCCAGCCGCCAACCGGGCGGTGGCCTGGTACCAGCCGGGCGGCGGCTTGGTACCAGCTGGGCGGGCGGCTGGTGGCTGGGTGATTCCGAGAATCACCCAGCCACCAGCCGAGCGGGTGGGCACGCCCCAACCGTGGGCGTAGGCGGGTGAGGGGGTAAGGTGGGCGTGGGCGTGGGCAAGGGCGGGTGAGGGGGTGGGGCGGGTGAGGGCGTGGGGTGGGCGAGGATGTGGGCGAGGGCAAGTGAGGGGGTGGCGTGGGCGAGGACATGGGCGAGGGCAGGTGAGGGTGCGGGCGAAGGCGGGTGAGGGGGTGGGGCGGGCGAGGGCGTGTGAGGGGGCGGGTGAGTGGGTGATTCCGAGAATCACCGCACCACCACGACAGCCCTTCCACCCGCTCGGCGGGAATCACCTAGCCACCAGTCGGGCAGCCACCTGGTGGCTGGGTGATTTCCGGAATCACCCAGCCACCAGGCGGCCGCAGGCTGGGTGATTCCTGGAATCATCCAGCCCCCAGGCAGCCACAGGCTGGGTGATTCCCAGAATCACCCAGCCCCCAAGCGGCCACAGGCTGGGTGATTCCCGGAATCACCCAGCCCCCAGGCAGCTGCCCGACTGGTGGCTGGATGATTCCGGGAATCACCAAGCCACCAGCCGCCCGCTCGGCTAGTGGATGGGTGTTTCCTGGAATCACCCAGCCACCAGGCGGTCGGGCCTCGGCTGGTGGATGGGTGTTTCTCGAAGTCACCCAGCCACCAGGCGGCCGCCCGTCTGGTGGCTGGGTGATTCCCAGAATCACCCAGCCACCAGCCGGGAGGGAAGCTGGTGGCTGGGTGATTCCGAGAATCACCCAACCACCAACCTAGTGGGTGGGCGGGCCGCCGAGGTGGCGCGCCCCAGCCATAGGCATGGGCGGGTGAGGTGGTAGGGTGGGCGTGGGCGTGGGCGTGGGCAAGGGCGGGTGAGAGGGTGGGGCGGACGAGGGCGGGTGAGGGGGTGGGGCGGACGAGGGCGGGTGAGGGGGTGGCACGAGCGAGGACATGGGCGAGGGCGTATGAGGGTGCGGGTGAGGGTGGGTGAGCGGGTGGGGCGGGCGTGGGCATGGGTAAGGGTGGGTGAGGGGGGGGTGAAGGGGTGGGCGAGGGCAGGTGAGCGGGTGGGTGGGTGTGTGAGGGGATCGATGAGAGGGTGAGTGAGGGGGCGAGTGAGGGGGTGAGGGGCGGGGCGAGGGCGGGTGAGGGGGCAAGTGAGGGGGTGAGGGGTGGGGCGAGGGCGGGTGAGCGAGTGGGGCGGGCGAGGGCGTGGGTGAGGGGGCGAATGAGTAGGTGGAGCGGGCGTGGGCGATGGCAGGTGGTCATTGCAGATATTCCCCATGGTTTCAATATTCCAAACATTGACTATGATAGTGACCCTTATACTTATCAAGCTCTTAGGAAAGTGGTTGCGAGATTTGTAGAAGTCACGTCATCACCATTATGGATATTTGTGACATTTCATTCAGACACACAATTGGCAATGATATTGTCAATCTTCAAGGGGAAAATAAATTCAAGGATGCAGCTTACATGGTAAGACGTTTAAAATGTATATTTGATTAATGTTGAAAAATTCATTTATGTACAAGATAATTGAACTTTTACTATTTCATGTTACAGGCAAAAGTCAAATCTTCTTAGCAATGAAGATCAACAATTTATAAATGATTGTGAGTTCATTCATATTGATAGTTGGGCAAAAGATGATAGCCATATGTCTATGATTTTTAATCGGGTAGACAAAAAGAGTCATAGCCAAATACTGACTTATGATGCTGTTGTGAGAAAACTAACATATGAAGACAAAGAAGAAAAATGAGAGATAGTTAACATTTATCAAAAACCACAATTATTGATTAACTATCTTATAGAAATTTGTTCAAATGAAGGGGATTGGGTTCTGGATTTATTTTCGGGCTCAGGTAAGTTTTATTATATGGAATTGAATTTCAATATGTTATTTTTTAATTAATATGTCATTATACAAATTTAGTTCATTATTTCTTTTGTGCTTGATAATTAGGTACAACACTAGCATGTTGCCTTCAAAAAGGAAGAAATTGCATTGCAATTGAAAAATATCCACTACAGTGCAATTTCATTCAGCAAAGAATTAATGCTCTTCAATTTCTTCCAGATGCAATGCAAGAAATTGGGTTGAAGAAATGGGACTTTAGTGAATCACGTGTGGCAAAAAAGGCAAAGGAACCCCAACCACCATTACATGGAATGTTTGGAAAGACATACATTGGGAGATTTGCAGACATCAAAGATCCATTAGAAGAGGAAAATGAGCAAAAGGAAGCAGAAAATATTGTGGAAGAAGACAATGATGAAACTCTAGAGGACGAAGAGTTTGAATTACGTGACATTGTTGATTAAATTTAAGTTATGCTTGTAAATCAAGCTTTGCAATGTTTTGACTTTGACATTTTATGAAAAAAATAAACACTCAATTAGGGTTGTTATCCGTTCAATATTTGTAATATGTGATTTTCGCATTGATTTTTAAGTTAATCATTATTTTTTGAAAAAAAAAGTGATTATTATTATTTTTTTAACATGAAATTCATAAAAAAAGCTATTGTTTAACCATTTTTAGTTAAAATTATCGTATAAAAATTGTGATTTTGACATGTCAATTCTAGCAAAAAATTATCAAAAAGTGTAGTTTTTTAGTTATATTTATGTTAAAAATGGTTATTTTTATGTCCATTGTTAAAAAATATTGTTTTTTAGAAACAATTATTTCATGTGGATTGAAAAATTAATTAAGGATGTATAAATATGTAGAATATCGAAAATTCTAAATATCGATCTTTTAATTTAAAAATGCAAAACAATAAAAACCTCACTAACAAAAAAGGTAAAATTAAAATAAAAAACAAGAAAATGTGAAGAAAACGACCACTTCAAAAATGATCAAATTTACAAAATAATTATTTACATTTTATACATTAGAAAATTTAAAGCCAAAAAACAAGTCTTTTAAAAAAAGGGGGTGATGCAGAATACTCACCTTTCAAAATCAGCATGAAAATCACTACCATTCTAAAATGTAATGTACATAAAACTATTCCCATGACATTCCTTCCAAAAACTATGCTCTAAAAAAAACATGTTCATTTTGCATCACCCCTTTTCAAAATCAGGTCACTTTTTTGCTATCTCTACGAAACGAGTAACAATATCAGTTCATGTTTCAAAGTTTACATTGTTTTCAACATTTGTTACAATTCAAAGAGATTTGCAACAAAATGTTTTTCTGCACATATTGCTAAAAATATAATTAAAAAACAAGAATTTTTTTTCTTTACATCACATTTAATATTCATTTGTGTACTCAACATAAGAAATAAATATAACAATCTAAGAAATTTTTTTCCTCGCCAAGCAGAATATGCACAATAAGCTATATCATATTATTTTAATAGACATGGTTAAAGAAAAAACATGAGAAATACATTTGAATTTGTGTTACTAAGTATCTGTTTTCTATATTAATTTTACAACATTTTCAAGGATATATGAAAGAATTTAGTGTATATATGATGCCATTTGAAATTGTATGTGTAAAATGTAGTACTCCAATCACAACTACTAGAACTATAAATAATACTATGCTTTATTGCAATTCTTGCAAGAAACACTCTAGATTTCTTTATTTTCATCGTCTAAATTGCATCATACATGCAACTAAAAGGGTTGAAAAATAATGTATCCTTAGGGGTGTCGAACCAGAAAAAGTATTACCTACACTACAACAAATTTCCTATGACCTATATTGTGTAGATAAAACAAACGTTATTTAAATCTTGAACAACTTTGAATTACATCACACATTTATGATGAACCATCAAAAGGTAGTTGTACGTATACATTGGCAGGTTTCTTTATTTACGTTGTTAATTAATTCGACAAGGACAAAATGCTAGCTCATTGCATTACAATACATACTATTAACTCTTTCATTTTACTAGACATTTGATATCTGTTTTCACATTATCAATCAATATATTATACCCATGCAAACAAGATTAGAAATGTACTCATCACAACAACAAGTTTCTTTTTTCTATCAATGCAAATATTACTATGACATTATACATAAATGTAATCCGATTAACTATTTTTTTGTTTTGTTTTGTTTTGTCTTTATGTTTTGTATTATGCAATGTTGTTTTTTTTTTGCCCTCATTATCAGTTTTTGCATTATTTTCTTGATTTATCAAATTTGCAAGTTATATAACTACTCAAGTTTGGTGGCATCACTTTACAATAATAGTCTTCTTTGTTTACAAATTTAGTAATTTTTCCTATTTAAATAGATATTTCATACAATATTTAAACAAATATCCAAATAACTCATCATACAAAGCTCAAACGATTTTCTAAACCAATATAAGTTATAAAATATATTACATTTATACATAGATTTGTAATCTAGAATATTTTGATATGTTTCTTTGCATTAACTATATCGAAAATATTGCAATACATAGCCTTTAACATATACTTAATTTCAAAATCTATTTAACAAATAGCAAAAACATTGATAACAATTTCTCTATTAATTAACAATTGTTACTAGGAATTAATGATTGTGTTGATTATTTTATCAGAATCGAGAACTTATTCATCTGTTCATTATTTTGCAATAAATTTTCTAATAATGTTCTTACAGTATCTAGTTCATCGTCGAGACGCCTAAGAATTTGTTGAAGTTATAGTATTTTATGCATTAACATTAAAATATATTTGCTAAGCATTAAGATATCTTGGCTGAGCATTAAAATATCTTCACTTCCTACATGTACATCTTCCTTTGTGCTCCTGCCATTATTTCTTTGAGCCATGTCTTCGGTGTTATTAATAAATTCAAAAAAATAATAGACAAATTATAAAGCAATACCTTAAGACACTTAACAAATTTAGAAGAAAATGAACATTGACAAATTGTCATTATAGACAACACGCATATATATAATGCATAAGAGGCAGTAAATCATCTAAATCACGAATTGGCATTTAAGTTTTGGAACGACATTTAACTACTATCGATTTCATTGATAAGAATTAATGAGTAATCATTATCAATTTGGATTGTACTAATTTGCCTGATCTTTAATCAGAAAATACTGTTGTAAAATATGTTACTTTAAATCATATTTGTTTTACTTAAATTCCAATTTGACATAATGCCATTGCCCCACTTATGTTTCATGATTAATCTGCCTTACACTGTAAGAGATCTATCCTAGGGTCTGCTAACAAATCTAATTAAATGCAAGAAGATGCGACAGTTTACTTACTTAGAAGACTTTTAAACAAATAAAATTTTACCATTTACATTATAATCAGCATAACTTAAGGTGAATATGTAATTCTAATAAAATTTACAAGAGTAATATATGGAGGAATACCTATATTGGTGGCTGGTGGAGATGCCTTTGTCCTACTGCTCCTGTTGAACGCTCCTCTTGACGGACCCAACTAGATTTACCTCCCATCCAACTACGAAATAATCGCTAGCCCAGGAAACCTCCACATGTTACCTAGCCCTACAAGCCCAAGTCGAACCAGATGTAGTGTGTCTGTCCAAGATGAATGATCCAGACCAAGATGAATAATATTTCCCTCCTCTCAACAACCTAAGAAACCTCCACAGGTTCCTAAGGTCTCCAAAAGAACACAACAAGTCCTAAAATCACAACCAACCCCACAATCATAAGCAAAACCCAACCTCCCATTTTCTCCCTTCTCCCTTCCCTTTTATACTCTCCCTCTCTTCTCCATCTCAACCACCCCTCATTAATGTCATTAACTTCTCATCCATCCTTACAGTTGACTTCTCTTCTCCCAAGTAAAGTTGGGAGTACATTTGGAATGTGACATGAATATAAAATTGGGAAATTAATGGGAGAGGACCATGCCTTCTCCCAAGTAAATCTGAAAGTACATTTTGGAATGTGAGATGAATATATATATATATATATTGATAATTAAATGGATAGGACTATGTGTTCTCCCAAGTAAATGTGAAGTTACATTGGGGAATGTGAGATGTAATTAAATGGAGAGGACCATGTATTCTCCCTAGTAAATGTGAGGGTACATTGGGGAATGTGAGATGAATATATATATTGATAATGAGTTGGAGAGGACCATGTCTTCTCCCAAGTAAATATGAGGGTACATTAGGGAATGTGAGATGAGTACATATATTATTTGAAATAATGGAAGGAGACCATACCCTACCTAAGATTCAATTTGAGAAGGTAAGTTGGGAATTTGAATCATAGAAATCATGAATTTTATATTAGACCAATATTTATCAATATTATCAGATAATGTAAACATTAAAAAAATTTGCAGGATAAGATTTAAGTGGGGCATTACATACACCGCTCCTTCATAAAACTGCATCCTAAAGTTAGAATGAAAAGATACAGGGAGTTCGAAAACATAGCAAATCAGGGAGAGTTATAGCAATAAAATTTGATAAGTTAGAAAATGACATTACTTCCCATCAAGAGTCTCCAACTAATCTATATCCTCCTATCCATCTTGACCTACTTCCATTCCCACCCTGTCCATCCTCTGCTGTTTTATCAGTGGCAACGACCATACTAACCACTGATAAAACTGACATGGTGGAAGCGTCGAATACATCAGCCTAACTTCCCCAACAGGCAACTGGAAATCGTCATCACATGTCTAGGAGAGCGTTTCTATCACTGCCCTCCCATGATTCTAGGTTTCAGAGGATATAGGGTGGGAAATGCCTCCACCCCTCCTTCATAACTAGGGTCAATGCCCTAACACGGACCTCACTACAAAGCTGGTTGGACTTGTCATCGAATAATCGAGTCAGGTCATCTTGCCACCTACCATTTGCATTTTACTCGTGTCATAAGAGTGCATATCGAGTAGATTCCAAATGTAATAGAACAATGTACATCGTACCTTTCCTCATTGGTCGTCTTGACCTTCCCCAATGGAATAGTAGATCTTGGTTATCATACGGTTCTTTCCAATCTGTAGTTTAGTTCTCATCCATGCATATATATAACCACAAAATAGATATAGATACATGATCTTAAACATCATGTTTATTAAGCCCAATGTCCATGTGTCATTTTTTTTTTGTTCATACTGGAAATAAATCTTACATTAGATAAATCATAATTTCACTAAGTCATTGATTAGATAAATCATATCTATATAATCCTATACGATGCAATAATAACTCTAACAAGTCATGCACTAGATAGATGGTAACCAAGTAAGTCATACATTTAGTCATACATCCAACATTTCCATAATCAATACCAAATCCATCCATTGATTTTCACGTGTCCAACCAAATGTATATAATGTTCATAAATAACAACATGGAACTGTAGAATAGAACCTTAACGTAGGTGGCTATCTATGTTAAAATGGGCATCATAAACACTCATGCAACATCCTTGTGGAACCCCTCAATAATAATTAGAGTTGAAATAGATTCAACTGTTTGTCATGGAAAATAGCATTTGAACCCAGATATGCTATAAGGTGGTACCAAAACCAAAATAATGGCAAGCAATGGATTAGTGCACTATCAATTCCACTAGAAGGTTCTAGTATAAGTTTCATGCATATAATTTCTTTAATACCTTAGTGAATATAAAAGTCCCACTCTTCCAACTTGTTGGTTTTTCATCTTCCAAACCAATTAGTTAATCTTGAAAATAAAAGACTCAAAACTTCAGAAACTGTTTCCAACATGATTTTCATACCTGTTTTTTTTTTGTAAATTAAGAGAAATGTCCTCTAAAAGTCAAAGGTTCAAATTTTGTTATATTTTTAATCATTGTTTACTAGTACTAAAACAATTTCATGATATATATTGCAACTCACAATATGACCAGACAAATGAGAAATAATTAAACGAATGGAACAATTCCCTTTGCCTTGTTGCTATTAGTATTTCCCTTCTAAATGGCACCGCAACTCTAAAGATGCCTACTCCTTTCACAAGTGGCCAGTGACCACAAAAGTTGCGAAGAAAGTTGAGGATCCTTTTATCCAAAACTAGAGACACATTGTTTTTCACAGCATTTTTATTCAACACTAGAATAAGGGTAAAAGTGTATTCTAATATTTTCATTGGTCTTTTATTGACTAAATAAGCTTTCATTCTAAAATCCCAATTTCTCTACGAACTGATCTTCTTATTGAATTTAAGATAATCAAAACAACTATCACAATAAGCCTTACACAAGTCCATGGTATTCAATCTATGTTTTCACTAGAAAATTCCACCACCCATAGAATAATCATTAACGTGACATATAGGATATTTTGAGCAGGACCTTGAATGATCGAGAACCCTTGATTTATGTTATCCATTCTGATAAGGTACTTTTTACACTCTGGGTTGTGCCCTAGATTGGCTAGCCCAAGTTAAGGCAGTTTTTCTGGAGCTTGTTAGTAATTGAGCAGTATAAAGAGTCATTTTCCTAAATGATTAATTTGAGACCATTAAGTGTCAATTGTGATGAAGTATAATAGTTAACAGAGCAAGCTTTTGATGTCTCGGTTTGTGATTTTTTTTGAAAATTTCCATGAAATATTCGAATATTACATCTCTTGCCAAATCAATAATATAGACAAACCAATTGGGTTTAGATTTTAGTCTGCTAGTTTATTCTATTGGGAACACCTGCCCTTTATTCTCAAGATTTATTTTCGTGAGAACTTTTCATGCGTACTGCTTATAGAGTGCATATTTAAAAACCTGCGAAGTTCTGTCCACTTTCTTATAGACCGTTGAAGATTCCATCCCGAGATTTCTTGGGTTTGAGTTATTTTTCGTAATTCTTTTTACTGAGCATTTTCTCAATATCCAGGCAGTTAAGTCTACTGTTCATTAATATTTATAAATTTCTTAGATTCTGTTTCTTTTGGCAGTTGCCAGTGACCTGTAGTTGTAGTTTAAAGCATGCTGACCATAGATGCCTTTCGAGTTCTAGAGCAATAGATGAAATTTATTTTTTTGATGTATGTTAAATGGTGGACTTTTAGCACGATATTGATTTATTGAATTTTTTATTATTTTCAGGAGGAATTTGACACTTATGATCCCAAGGCACTTTGGTTTTTGAAGCTGCAGTTCTTGAAGAAGAGGTCGAAAATCATAGAAATTGTTGCAGCACGTGATATTGTATTTGCTTTGGCCCAATCTGGTGTTTGTGCAACATTTAGCAGGGGTGAGAAGATAGACATGTTTAAGAAGACCATTTGCTTTCGAAGTGTTAATTATGTGGCTGATATTCTCTTCGGTTCTGTAAGGTGGTTTCTTGCTAGTGTCTGAATTTTTGTTCTGCATTGACAGAGGCCAATAAGAAAATATGCTACTTGAATATAAGCCTGGATGAAGTGATACACAACCTCTTTTATAATAAGAACAATGATTCTCTAATCACAGTGTCAGTATATGCCTCGGGTAATTTCAGTTCACTGAAATGCAGAACAACACCCATTGAGTATGTTTTTCTTTGAATTATTCTGATCCAAGTTTGTGAATCATGAACTTCAAGTTTGGTTTGGAATATATGCAATTGTATTTAAGCTTTGTGCAACTTGAATGATAGATGTTTTGGTAATGACACGAATCATGAAAATTTGCAGGTATATCCGGAGGGGTCAACCAGATGCAGGCTTTGCCTTATTCGAGTCCGAGCCATTGAAATGGCCTGGTTTTGTAGAGTTTGATGATGTGAACGGAAAAGTTCTCACCTACTCTGCCCAGGATGGGTAAGCTTGGTATTTATGTGAACAACTTTTTGATGCATAGTGTTTTCGTAAAACTTTACTAGATCTCCTAATTGTGTTGTGGTGTTTCTGATGGTTTTAGCATCTATAAGGTGTTCGACTTAAAGAACTACACATTATTGTATTCAATATCAGATGAACATGTTCAAGAGATAAAGATCAGGTAGAGATGATATGATCTACTTTATCTAAGAGATTGTAAAACAGAGCTCAAGTTCCTTTGAAATGGATATTTCAACAATTGTCAATCCTAGCAATGATTAGACTTTGTGAATGGACCATTGTTCTTACATTGATTTCCATTAAATCTTCTGATCCATTTTTCTCTTTTCCTCTTTTTTTTTTTGTTGCCGATTGGAGGACAGCCCAGGGATAATGTTACTAATATTCGACAGGGCCAGTGGGCATGTTCCATTAAAATTTTTATCTATAGAGGATGGCACTGTTTTAAAAGCATTTAATCACCTATTGCATCACAATAAGAAGGTTGACTTTATTGAGCAGTTCAATGAATTTTTTTGCTTTTAAAATCTTAGTTTAATGATTTCCAATTATTGGTTTTTTTGAAATGCTGACCTATATTTCTGCATAAAGTTCTATTTGTAAATGCTGCCAATCATTGTGGCAGGTTCGCAATACACAATTGAATGAAGTAAGCAGGGTAGAGTTCTTGATTCCTTCATCGTTTATTTTTCTTTATGAGAATCAATTATTCCTAACATTCCACAATCGTACTGTGGCTGTATGGAATTTCAGAGGGGAGTTGGTTACCTTATTTGAGGACCAATTGCTATGGCATCCTTATTGCAATACAAATAACATTTATATTACTAGTGACCAAGATTTGATTATTTCTTACTGCAAGGCACTTCCTCTTTCTTCTAGAGTAGAAGAAAAAGGTAAGATATCCCAGGCCTCAACTTTGTTGTTCAATTACAGGTTGTAAATTTTCTATTGCTGAAAATATTTACTTTCTTATAACATTTCTTTATTTTCTTTATATACAATGACTGAGATGTACCTGGGAGTTTGCAGTTGGTTCTATAAATATAAGCAACATATTAACAGGAAAGTGCGTGGTGAAGATTCATGCGAATGATCCAAATGTTCATATTAGTCCTAGAAATTGCCCAAATGCCTCTATGATCAGAAGTATTGTAGAAGAAGCACTTGAAGACATCACTGTCTTATTCTACAATGAAGAGCGGAATGAAATATATATTGGCAATTGGCATGGCTTGGTTCATGGCTGGTCTAACTGATTAATATATGTATGTTGTGCATATCCTGTCAATCATTCATTGGATTTTATGTTGAAATTTCAAGCATTGGGCTTGACAACAATGTTGCTAATTGATCGAGTGTTTGGATTATGCTTCTTGATAGCAAGAAATATGGAAGTTTAAGATGCTTGATAAACAATGATAGAGAAAGGAGCTTGTGGCAACATAATTCAAATTATGAAAGTTTTGATTCTTCACATTTACAACTGACAAGGGTGTTTGATAGGTCAGTTGTCTGATAATATGACTCAATGGGTAGGTGCTCAAATTGCAGGAAATTGAGATTGATACAGTAGATAGTTTAGTCTCCTGTAAATCTGTATTCTGAATTGTAATTGACCCTTACCATGCAAGGGTCTCTAATTTAATATTTTCTTTATTTTTTGTAGAAGACTTGTTTTCTCATGTGTTTTTAAAGCTCTGCAGAACGTTGGAATCAAGCTCTAAGGATCGTAAATTTTATAAAAGTCAAAGCTAATCTCTGCAATGCTCAAGAGACATGCAATGGAAATACTTCCCTTTATCTTACAAGTGTATAAAATGAATATATTATCACCAAATTTTTAAAGATTTAATTATTGGGGATCACCATATGCTTAAAGTTGTAATGATTGGGATGAGTCAGCTGCTTTACATATTTTTGTTTTTGGCCTTGTATTCTGCATATATTGCCTTGAAAAGAAAATACCTTCTGATGAATGTATTAGGTGGCATAGCTTCTACACGTCACTAGATATGTTGCTAATTTGTTATTTGTTTGGATATGTTGCTAATTTGTTATGTGTTTTAGGCCTCATCTACCGAGGCCACAATTTTGCCCGGACGACGAAATTCTTGCTGGAATCCAGTGAATCTTTTTTTTTTCAAGAAATCTAATCCTGGGAGTGTTTGAAATGGATTCAACACCCTCAGGAACCCCTGGGGCACCCAAAATCCTAAAGCTTGACCACTGTAACCAAGATTTAAAAAAAAAAAATTGTGCAGGATTTTGAAAATCTTGCTGGAATTGGGCTTCTATTCAATGTTGCTAACAATATTGCAGCGATTAGGGTTTTGCTGCAAGCTGTGATGGCGCAGATTGTGCAGCGCAGAACCTGCCATCATACCAGATCGTATCCCTGGGCGAAAAGCGCAGTAGTACAGCCCTAGTCCGGCTCCATGGAACAGCCGCAGGGGGGGCGTCAGGGCCCTCCCCAATGCAGCACGATCCGGAACACGCCTTCCTGTTCGGTTCAATAAACAGGGAGATTCTGAACAAAGGAAATAAGCCACAGCAAGAGAACAAGAAAGTTGGAGAGCGACATAGCCACGCTAGCGTCACTCAGGACAAGGGGAAAAGCCCGGAGGAGACGCCAAAGGTAACCTCGACTACCTGTAAACCAGTAGCCACAGAAAGGCCAAGAATAGAACTACCGGGACACCTGATTGATGCTCGAAT
Organism: Pinus tabuliformis; assembly: GCA_031772625.1. Taxonomy (NCBI): domain Eukaryota; kingdom Viridiplantae; phylum Streptophyta; class Pinopsida; order Pinales; family Pinaceae; genus Pinus; species Pinus tabuliformis. The sequence continues at coordinate 898,155,982 of CM062808.1, forward strand.
CGAGTTCATGAGAGATCATGCCATCATAGGGAAGTTCATAGGGTTTTGGCCAACGGAAAGAGCCCTATATGGGTGGATTGCTGCCAAATGGAAGCCGAAAGGGGACGTCACTCTGCAACTAGGGCCGAAGGGCTTCTTCACAGTAATCTTCTACTGCATTGAGGACAAACTCAGGGTGCTGGGAACAGGGCCCCATTTCTTCAACGCAGCAGGCCTGTACATGAGAGACTGGATACCAAGATTCAACCCCGACAAGGAAGACCTCACCTGGGCACCAGTCTGGATCCGAATGTATGGGCTTCCAGACGAATATTGGGACGAGGACACTCTCAGGAAAATTGGAAATGGAATAGGGGAATACATCAGGACAGCAGAAGAAACCAAAATGCGCAGGTTCATCTCATACGCTCGCATATGTGTATTCATGAGGCTGAATGAAGCATTACCAGAATCGGTAACGCTCTCCCACTGGGATGAAGAATGGAATCAACCCTTGGATTATGAGCATGTGCCCTTCCGCTGTAGGAGGTGCCACGCTCTTGGGCATCTATTCCGGGATTGTCCCCTGAATACCACAGCCGCATCTCAGGACCCCCCGGTCTCAACCACCCAAGACGGCTTTACTAAAGCCCCTAGCCGAAAGCGCGCGCATAAGAAGACCTCCAATGGGCAAAAACCCCAGCAAAATGGCACTAGAGGCCAAGCTTCCAAGAACAGTTTTGAAGTCCTAGCACAGTCCTCTGAAGATCTTTCCCCGATCTCGGATCCCCACCCCTCCCATCCATCTTCCTCCGCCCCCCCTCCTCCCCCAACCTCCTCCCCCAAGAGCCACCCCCGGAGATAACCCTTGACTTCCCCTCCGGAGACAGGAAAGGAATGGCAGAAACGGACAAGGAAATGGATCTGGGTGGAAAGCTGGATCCCCCCTCTAGCTCATTGTTGCATGAGGAAGAGAGCAGTCAGGTGAAACCAATGGAAGAAGAACCTGAGAGCATAGACCTGCATGGCCTGGATATTCTAGAATTGGAACTAGCTTGCAAAACAAAGGCATATGACAGCATATCCGAGTCCCAACTCAATAAGCTGGAGGTAGTTATTTCAAGAGCTTATCAGCAGCAACAGTTAGGGATTCAACCGGGAAGCCAGTGGGATGGAAGCCAACCCCCAAAAGAAACCAAAAAGAGAGGAAGGAAAACAGATTTGCAGAGAACCATCGAGATTGGGAAGCTCCTGCTCGACTCTGGCAGGTATGCGAAACTGACAAAGTACTACAAACCCACTGCAAATAGTGAACTATGAAGCTGGTCTCATGGAATTTAAGAGGGCTCAATAGCCCAGGGAAACTAAGAATGCTGAAAAACATGATTAAAATGGAGAAGCCACAAATATGCTTCCTCCAGGAAACTAAATGTAACAGTACTACTTTAGGCAGCATCCTCACAAAGGCTTGGCCAGGGTGCCGCTCAGTTGCAGTAGATGCATCCGGAGCATCAGGGGGGCTAGCTATTGCATGGAATACTCAAGCAATAGACCTCTCAGATTTCCATGCCTCCCACCATCTGATACAGGCAGCCTTCCACATTTTGGGCACGAATGTACATGGCAATCTCTCCAACGTGTACTTCCCACAGGACACAGGGAGAAAAATAACACTTCTAGACACCATAGAGGCACTGAACAACAACAGAAGGCACCCACTCTGGATAATCGGGGGAGACTTTAACATGATCACCAGGCTAGAAGAAAAGAAAGGGGGGAGAAACAGGCTGGAACAAGAGACCACCCACTTCAAGAATTTCATCCAAAACGCTTCCCTCATAGATGTGCCTTTCTGCAATGGTACGTTCACTTGGAGCAACCGCAGAGCTGGAAAACACCAAATCGCTTCCAAACTAGATCGCATCCTTATCTCAGATAACGCGATTCACCTGGGAGGAGACTTTACAGCAGCAATACTTCAGCACACTGGCTCGGACCACTGGCCGATTGCTCTTCAATGGCAACGACCTGGTGATCAAACGCGAAGACCCTTCCGCTTCGAAGGATTCTGGCTCACACACCCTGAGTTCAAAGATTTCGTAAAATCCATATGGACTTCCTTCATCCCTCCAGAAGGGTCCAAGATGTACCAATTCCAACAGAAGCTCCGGCACCTTAAAGGCCACTTAAAGCGATGGAACAGAGAAACTTTTGGAGATATCTTCAAAGCTCAGCAAGATCTCAATCGGGAATTAACGGACCTCCATCAGAAGATAATCACAGAGGGACACACTGAAGGGACCCTGGAGCAGGAACGACGCATCCACAGTCAGCTTCAGGACAGGCAGAAGCAGGAGGAAGTATACTGGAAGCAAAAGTCCCGAATAAGATGGTTGAAGGAAGGAGAGCGCAACACCAAATTCTTCCACAGAACCACCATTCAAAGAAGAATGCACAATAACATCCCGTTTATCCAGAAGCAAGGAGGCGAGAAAATAGAAAAGCACGAGGAAATAGAGCAAGAATTACGCAATCACTTCAGTCAGATCCTTCAAGAGCCCGAAGGAGACAGAAGGATAGCAATAGAGAAAATTACCAACAATATACCTAGAATCATCAAGGAAGAACACAATGAGCTTCTCCTCTGCCCAATAACGCCTCAGGAGGTGGATGAAGCGATGTTCCAGCTCAAAGAAGGAAAGGCACCGGGGCCAGACGGATTCACCCCCACATTCTTTCATACCTTTTGGGAGCTGATCAAGCAAGAAGTCTGGCAAATGGTGGAAGAATCGAGAGCCCTCCACTGGATGCTGCCTTCTCTCAACACAACGTTTATAGCCCTAATCCCTAAAGAGAAGGAAGCCATCACGCCTGACAAATATAGGCCGATTGCACTTTGTAATGTTATATACAAGATTGTTTCTAAAGTTGTGGCTAATAGGCTGAAGCCTCTGCTACCATTGCTCATATCTCAGGAACAATCAGGCTATGTGGAGGGCAGACAGATCTTGGACGGCATTCTCCTCACGCATGAGATCATCCACTCCCTCAAACAGTCAAAGCAGGCAGGTATGCTACTTAAACTAGATCTTTCTAAAGCTTTCGATAAACTCAGCTGGATCTTCATGCAGCAAATGTTAAAAGCTTTTGGTTTCAGTTCCATGTGGATCCGCTGGGTCATGAGTCTGATAAATTCCACTCAGTTCTCCATCCTGGTCAATGGCATCCCTTCACAGCCCTTCAAACCATCAAGAGGAATTAGGCAAGGGGACCCCCTGTCTCCTTTCCTATTCGTTCTCATGGCAGAAGGGCTTGGACGTCACATCAAACAAGCTCTTCAATCTCACCAGCTCAAGGGTCTTTCTGTTCATAACTCCCCTGCTACTTCCCATCAGCAATTTGTTGATGATACCATGCTTTTTGGCTACCCCTCAGCCCAGGAAGCCACTCGCCTCAAATCCTTGCTCAATGACTTTGCTGAAGCCTCAGGCACGGATGTAAATTGTGCCAAATCGCAAATCTTCTTTTTTCATACGCCTCCCCCTGTCAAATCTGCCATCACTCGCATCCTCGGATTCCCTACCGCCTCCCTTCCCTCAAAATATCTAGGCGCCCCTCTCACGGCCTCAGCTCTAAAGCACTCTGCTTGGCGCACTCTCATAGAGAAAATGGAATCTCGTCTCAACCTCTGGACTCACAGATCTCTCAACCTTGCCAGCAGGGTTGTGCTCATTAAATCTGTCCTTCAGGCAATGCCGCTGTACCTATTCTCAATCCTTGCAGCACCCAAATGGGCCCTAAAGAGAATTCGGCAGCTTCAACGCAACTTTCTCTGGGGAGGGACAACAACCAATCGGAAATGGGCTTTGGTCAAATGGCCAACAGTATGTCAGCCAAAAGAAAAAGGAGGGATTGGGCTGAGGGACCCGGAGCATAGTAATGCCATCATGAGTGCAAAAATTTGGTGGCATTGGATCACTAATCCGGAAAAGCCTTGGGCAAGAATCTGGACAGCTAAATATGCCAACAACAGACCCCAGGAAGAGCTCATCCGGTTTATCCCCTTGGAAAAAGGCTCGCTCATATGGAACGCGGCCAAACAGCACTACCATTTAATTCAGCAACACAGCTTTTGGGAGGTTAGGAATGGCCAAACAACAAGATTTTGGACAGATGCATGGAATCAGATGCCAAAGCTCATCCACACCCTCCAACTACCTTTGGATCATGTCAGACAGGAGCAGCAGCAAGAAAAGATCCATTACTATTGGGGACAAGAGATGGAACACGGATTCAGGAATTGGAAACAAGGAAATCACTGGGCCATCACCACAGACTTGCAGGACACAGGGGTTCTGGAGAAGGAGCTGGATAAAAGAAGAATCCGATATGACGAAGGTGCCGACATCTTGAGATGGGGATACCGACCAAAAGGCGACTTCACCACTTCAGAAGCCTACAAGATCATCTGTAATAATAATATCCACTCTGACCCTATATGGAGCAAAATATGGGGTTTTGGCTCCTGGCCCAAAATCTCCTACTTCCTATGGCTAGTCAGTCACAAAAGAATCCTTACTTGGGATAAATTAAGAAGAAGGAATTTCCATGGACCTTCGCTCTGCCCCAATTGTTGCCAAAATGAGGAAACGCTTCAACATCTTTTGGATTCGTGCCCTCTAGCTAACCAGCTTTGGGAAAAAGCCGGCTTCAGGTGTCAAAAAAGATGTAGAACAAAAAGCGACATCACTGACTCCCTAAGGCACTGGCCGCAGAACCCCTATAAGAGTGAACTCCTTAACTGCTTGTGGAACCTTCTCCCTGGTCTCATATCCTGGAGCATTTGGAAAGAGAGGAATAAGCGAATATTCAAAAATCAGAGCTCAAGGATCGAAGAGGTCTGGACCAATCTATGTGGGAACTTGAATGAGACGCTGATCCTCCACCCCTGGACAATGGAAGATCTTCCCTCTCTTGATAATGAAAAAGGTATACTAAGTAACTGGCAACTGAACATTCCTCAATCCCAACTCAGGAACAGCATCTCCACAAGCAGAGGCTCAATCAAAGACACCTGGAGCGCCCCACCTAGATGTTCGTTCAAGCTCAACTTTGATGGAGCCTCCAAAGGTAACCCCGGAAAAGCAGGCTTTGGAGGCATCCTCAGGAATCATGAAGGTACACCCTTGAAGATATTTTTGGGATCCTTGGGCTGGGATACTAATAACTCAGCGGAAATTGAAGGATTGTGGCAAGGACTCCTCCTAGCCGAAAACCTCAATCTGCAGCCCTTGATCGTGGAAGGAGACTCCCAGATTCTAATAAACATGGCTAAGAGATTGCAGAATGGTTCTCAAGCAAAAAAAATCTCAAACAGTTGGAGACTGGCAGCCCGTCTAGAAGCAATTGAACATGCACTTCGCAGCAACAGGGCAATCTCTTTTTCCCATACAAAAAGAGAAGGCAACAAGGTCGCCGACCTTCTCGCCAACATAGGGGCAGATAATGATCATATTCTCCTTACAGGAGCCCCAACCATCATCACAGACAATGCTCAAGCCCAGGAATTGGACAAGCTGATCCAAAATGACAAAGCCCACCCGGATGCGGGTGCCACGCAGCATAAGGACGGCGCTCCACCTGCTCAGCATGGGCGGCCTCATGTCTGATCAAGCCATTAACTACCCTCCGCCGCCCTGGATGGCAAGCGTGAGAGCTAAGGAGGGAGAGGACGGCAATTCATTGCCGAGGTTAGGCGCCATTAACCGTTGCAGAGAGGAGTTATGGCTTACCAGTTTCGAGGCAAGCCAGAACAGTTTAAGTATGGCACGCATTTGGAATGTTTTGCATCGAACAAGGTTCGAATTGTGGATTTGGGCTTCTGGGCTTCAGGTTTCAGGGCACAAACGCGAGAATTCCCTCTGGCATCTGGAGGTGGAGATAAAGCATCACAGGGGGGCGAAGTTGGTTTCACACCCTCATCGAACTTCAAGGAAGCCATGCCGCCGAGACAGAGGCTCATTAGCCGTCGAGGCACGGGACGAGGCGGATCTTCACGCCCCCCGGTCGCCAATCCATCATCAAGCTGCTGCCGCTGTCTGTGCCACCGGGTGGCTGAAGCAAATCCCATCCAGTCGCAGCAATACATGGACGCCAGGACGCCGGATTCAAGTGCTGCTCCGCTACCCGCGTTTGGTACAGCGGTATTCTCCTTCAGCGGTGCCCAGGGCAATTCCAACATTCAAGCTCACGTCTCAGTCCTATTCCTGGAGGAAGCGAAAGAGGAGATTGAGGAGCAACCCAGCGCCCAAATTCATATTGCTGAAAGCTCCAGAGCAGCTGAGGAAAAGGCAGAGGCACAACCTGAGCCAGCTGCTCCACCATCATCTCAACCAGCGCCCGCTTCAGGCAAGGCCAAGTATGATTGGGGACCTCCCCCAGAAGGCGAGTACTGGATTTATCCGGAGGACTCGGACGAATAAACGCCGGCTCAACCAAGCCCCTGCCCTCAGACAACGTTCAGGTTTTTTTGTAAACTGTTTCTCTTATCGCAAATACTCAATGTATGTCGTGAATGTTTATGTTTGGCCTGACAATTATGCAGTTTTGTGCATGACCATGCCCCTGCGAGGGATTTTGCTGGAAAATTTCTTTCTCTCTCTCCTGCCCCTGCGTGGGTTAGTTAATTTTGTTTTTTCTGGTCTTCAAAGCTCTACAGCCCCTGCGTGGGCTTCCAGTCTCAGTCACAGAGCCCATGTATGGGTGATTGGTTTTAATGGTGTCGCCCCTGCGTGGGTTTTCAGTTACGATGAGGGGGCCCTTGCTTGGGTTGCTGGTCTTAATGGTGTCACCCCTGCGTGGGTTTTCAGTCACGATGAGAATACCATCCTTCCAGAGCGCCACCCCTGGCCTCTGACGACATGTTATCCTGGTTGTAATTGTTTTCTACTGTTACTGTAAATAATAGAAGTAGCATAGTTTTTAACGATAAAAAAAAAAGAAAATCTTGTTGGAATTTCCATTGTTTTCCAGAGAAAATTGTGAACTCGTTAGACAACGGATTTTTTTGTTTTATTGGCATTGAACATTGTGATGTTTTCCTAGACCATCAAAAGAAAATGATTTTGGTATGCAATTGTTTGGGCAATTCCCTCGAGTTCAATTCTGTAACAACTTTAATAAAATATCCAATGCACATTCGAGTGGCAAACAAGTTGGGAAAATTGCATTTTTCTGTTTTGGTATTCATAGAGATAGTATTGTTCTGAGTTGTGCCTCCAAATATGGTATTACTTGCACATATTGGATCCTGAGTTTGAACATGTCCCCAGAGGATTTTGTTGTTGTTGGGCAACTTTCAGCGTTGACTATTTCTGCCTTTGTGTATGGCTTTATTTTTCAAGTAATTTATGTTTTTTTTTAAAGTTAGCTAGTTATCTATTATCTATTCATATTCACATAAAACTGTACATACTGTCCAGTACAGAGTTTGACATCCAATTTTTCCAAAAATATAGACATATCTTTTGTTTCTAGGTCAGTGAGCAGACCTATTGCTCAATTTTTACACTCGGTTGTTACTGCATGGATTTCACGTAGGCTTAAATATTGGTTTCAGACTGCTGCTGCAGCAGTGCCAGAGGACAAAGACCAGGCCAGGGAGGCAAGAAGCAACTCCAATCGATGCGGATTCATATCACGAGGACAGATCCCCAGCTCATTGATTTTTAGGGGCCCTAGTTTTCCTGTTTTTGAAGACTGCTTTGATCATAGCATCTATGGGGCCTCTGTCACAGTTTATCTAGAGCTAATAGGATTTCAGATGTAGTAAGAAAGGGCTTAGGGAAGCTATTGTGACAAACTGTGATCCTAAATCTGATCAAGGGAACATTGAGGAGACTTGGTTATGGCTTTTTGGTAAGGATTGAGCAGGCATATGGTGAATATGTTATTATCAGTACTTCCCATGTTTCCCTAAGGGGATTGGTTATGATACTATTAATTGAAGCCACAACTCAACAAAAATCATTATCAAAACTTAGCCTCAAATTGTGTTAATAAATTTTAATAATTTTCATAAGATTTATTTATGAAGGAGTCACCCTTACTTGATTAGGGCTATGTTGCATAGAGTGACATTTCAGATGGATCAAGTCAAAAATCTTTAGCGGAAAATATAACAGAAAAGATAAAATCAGTTTTAAGTACGTAAGATTTTAGCACTATCAGGGAGTACTAGAATTTGCAAGGTTTTGTACATCTTTGCACCTATACCAACAACAAGTCACGTAAAGTTGAATGTTAAATAATTTCAGTTTCAAGAATGTTTCAGCAATGAAATTTTGTCCAGATAAACTAGATTTTACTAGTTCTGTGTAGCTCATGACCTAGTTGAGAGATACTGTAGGTTATTAAGGCACTAACTAAATTTATATGGAACATACTTCGGTTCATTTGGTACAAATATAAATTAAAAGAAACTTAAAACTGGTCTATTTCATTCTCGAGAGCATGCATTCTACTAAGGCTAAAGGCAAATAACTTTTTATTAAATATTATCGTAGTTCGCAGTATCTTAATGGATGTTTTAGCTTCTTAAAGAAAATTTGTTTTCCTCAAGAGTTTCTAAAAGTCATATATTTGGGACAATTTGACGAAGCCATTCATCTCATTGTCTTGGTGATAGAAAAAGGTTGTGTAAAGCAGTACTTAGATATTCCAGGGTTTAATCTTCACTGAATTATCAACATATTGATGGGGAAATGAAGAGAATTTGACTAATCTATATTTGTCTACTTGTGCATAGTAACCCTACACTGCCAAATTTACTTGTGTTTCATTCCTCTATTCAAAATCTAGGGCGTAGGCATCCCGATTGACAACGACTAATGCCACTTTAACCTTTCTATCATCTCACAGAGTTTCAACTTTTGCCAATGCCACCAAAACAATTGCTATAATTGTATCCACACCGCACCAAAGCGGAAACTGGTAAAGCCGACACCTACAACTATGGTGTGATGGTTGAGTTGTAGTTTTGATCCCTGCACTTGGAAGGCGCCCAAAAACAAGAGAATAGTATGGACAAGGATTTCTAGGAAGTCCAAAATTTTATGATTAGCATTCTTCTTTAAGTTATTGTTATCTAAGTGGTTAAAGAGATAGACCTGAAGAAGGTCTATGTTATTCAAATGAAAATCTCAAGCTTCCCTCTTTGAGTTATGCTGATAAATATACTTGCATTTCACTTTTCTTTGTATAAGAAGCAAAATATTTTTTTGGAATGAAAAGGGAGATGGCGAAAAAGAACATGCGATGGTGTAACAAAGGGGCACACACATACATATTTATACACGACAAGGGTGTTTCAATGTGGACATCTTACACAATTTCATTATTAATTCCGATAAGGATGATTGGGCACTTCACAAAATGGAAGCATTGACTTTGAGTATTGGTCCCCCGACTGTTCTAATCCCATTTACTTGATATAAATAAGGATCTGGATGAGGTTGACCAAGCAGAAACCTTACCTCAATTTTCATAGAGCCTCGATGGTCCCCACGTCATAGGAACGGCCATCCACCTAAATTCAAAGGGCGCTAGCTGCTTGCCAACATGGCATGTTAAGTCTACTAACATTCGGATAGGAAACCTGCCAGATGGGAACGCTAAAACAGTTGGCTGGGGAGCCAAAAACTGCCCAGGGGAAACTTTCACTTCCCGTCCCGCTGCAAGAACCGAGCCCGCCCTCGAGGTTTCCACGTGGCAAAGTTTCTGTGGTCATACGGGGAGATGTCCTTGTCTCTGCCCGCTACAAAATGCCCGACACAACTTCTGGCAGGAGGAGAATTTCGGTTGTTGCAGAAAGAAATACACAGAGATTCTGTGACAGAAATTCAAGATTGTTGTTCATTTCAAAACCCTCTTAGCAGCCATGGCGGAAGAGCGCTTCATACCGACATGTGATTTATCTTCATTTTCAGCATCTTTTTCTTCTATTTCTTCACTCGATTCAAGGGCCTCCTCGGCTTCCTCGGACGACATGACTGACAGCGGCAATTCTGCATGGAATTTCTCGCCTCCACCGATAACCCATGTCAATGGCGGCCCTCTTTTCCACATGAAGTCTGTCGGAGCAAGCCTCCCTTCTCGAAAGTAGGTCTAATGGCAACCATTTTTCATTAATAAAACTGTTCTGTCTCAATTTCGAATGGGGCTGCTGTAATATTTTCTTCATTTTGACTGCTTGTTTGCATAATTTGCAGGAGGGGTTTGTCCAATTATTTCTTGGCCGAATCCATGGAAATGCCCCGCAAGGCTTCTTCCTTTGGCCGTAAGATTAACAATAAAAGCAGAGGTTTAATCCCCAACAGAAATGATATGAAGCTTACTGGACACTAATCTACAGATCCAGTGCCCAACAATGAGAGCTGAACTTTGTACATAATACTCAAAATGAACCTCTTTTTTTTATTTATTTATTGTGAACTTCTCGAGCCCTGCTATAGCTCTGGGCAGATTCAGACCATTTTGTCATCGATGCTCTTGGCCAAATCCATGGAAATGCCCCGCAAGGCTTCTTCCTTTGGCCATAAGATTAACAATAAAAGTATAGGTTTAATCCCCTATAGGTTACTTATTGCTAGCTTCGGTCAGTTATGAAACTTATTTCTATTGCTTTTCATGGCGATAAAGAGGGTATCCCTTTTTTTTATTCATTCTAAAAACAATTTGTTATATGAATATATTTTAAGATTATAAGTCCTTATGAGGGTTACAAGCTCCTTATAGTGGAATTTGGGGTTTAGTGGGCTTTGAGTTCAGATTTTGAACCAAAGCTTTGATACCATGTGTAAGAGACCTATCCTAGGGTCTACTAACATATCTAATTAAATGCAATAAGAGGCAATAGTTTACTTACTTACAAGACTTTTAAACAAATAAAATTTTACCATCTACATTCTAATCAACATAACTTAAGGTGAATATTTCATTCTAATAAAATTTACAAGAGTAATCTATGGAGGAATACCTGTACCGATGGCTGGTGGAGATGCCTTTGTCCTGCTGCTCTTGTTGAATGCTCCTCTTGACGGACCCAACTGGATTTACCTCCCAGCCAACTAGGAAATAATCCCTAGCCCAGGAAACCTCCACAGGTTCCCTAGCCCTTCGAGCCCAAGTCCAACTAGATGTAGTGTGTGTGTCCAAGATGAATGATCCAGACCAAGATGAACAATAGTTTTCTCCTCTCAACAACCCAAGAAACCTCCACAGATTCCTAAGGTCTCCAAAAAAACACAACAAATCTTAAAATCACAACCAGCCCCACAATCATAAGCAAGACCCAACTTCCCCTTTTCTCCCTTCCCCCTTCCCTTTTATACCCTCCTTCTCTTCTCCATCTCAACCACCCCTCATTAATGTCATTAACTTCTCATCCACCCTTACAATTGACTTCTCTTCTCCCAAGTAAAGTTGTGAGTACATTTGGAAAGTGACATTAATATAAAATTGGGAAATTAATGGGAGAGGACCATGCCTTCTCCCAAGTAAATCTGAAAGTACATTTGGGAATGTGAGATGAATATATATATTGATAATTAAATGGAGAGGACTATGTCTTCTCCCAAATAAATGTGAGGGTACATTGGGGAATGTGAGATGTAATTAAATGGAGAGGACCATGTCATCTCCCTAGTAAATGTGAGGGTACATTGGGGAATGTGAGATGAATATATATATTGATAATGAGTTAGAGAGGACCATGTATTCTCTCAAATAAATGTGAGGGTACATTGGGGAATGTGAGATGAGTACATATATTATTTGAAATAATGGAAGGAGACCATACCCTACCTAAGATTCAATTTGAGAAGGTAAGGTGGGAATTTGAATCATAGAAATCATGAATTTTATATTAGACCAATATTTCTCAATATTATCAGATAATGTAAACATTAACAAAATTTGCAGGATAAGATTTAAGTGGGGCATTAGATACGCTTTAGAAATCAATGTCAACATACTATTTTATTAAAATCATAAATCAAATTTTATTTTCGTTAAGTAAATATATTTTACCAATACATAAAAGTATTTTTCGTAATTATTCACTGAACTAATGTGTATCTAGTAGATTTACTATGTAGACTTGCCATGCCACCGACCAACTTTTACTATGCAAAAGTAATTTCAGAACCCAAATGTCAATTTTCCACTTGAATTCCTTTTTTACTTTCTCACATTATGCAGATATTAAATGAACTTTGTTCACTAAGTAAATTAGATAGATGGACATGGGATTCCAATGATTTTGTCTCATTTATGTCTCACTGTCGCTTCCAACTACCGAGACATAATCTACAATAATCACATAATAAAATATGTTATAAAAACTAATGTTATACTACAAAAATAATGATTATAACATGCAATATCAAATTTCATAAATGAAAATTGATATTTCACATTAGCTTTGAACTTTTCTGTAGCCAAACTCAGAATTTACGTATCAGTTCAAAAAGAAAAATCTACAAAAGCCTTTAATGCGAAATGAAAGTGTTCACAGAATCAAAGCTTGAAAGCTTTCTCTGCGTAATAGAATAGCACATAACCATAAAGAAAAATTATGTTCAATGATACCAGAACACTGATATTTGACAATATGAAGATACACATTACTTATAGTTAAAGTATTGCAAAAGAAAATAAAAAATATTTAATACTAAAATATTAGCAATAAAAAACATTATTTATAATTAAAATATTCTCAATATTGTTGTATCAATCCACCACTTGTTTCGGTATTATTGTAAGCAACAAATTTAAATGTCTTCAATGCAATGTCCAGATATACACATATCTGCACAATGAAAACATGAAATATTTCTCATTACAAATAACCATAGACAAAGCTTTTGCTCAATGTTCTGATCATTGATGCTGCTACAAGTTCTTTGCATTCTAGAACGATCCAACCTTCGCTCAATTGAGTAGTGATATTTAGAAATACAAAAATTTGCATAATTTATAACTAAAATATTGTGAACAAGAAATATGCATTATTCAGTACCAATAACATCATACCAAAAACATTACCAGTACAAATATTTGAGGAATTTGACTTCAACTTGATATTGTCAAGCTCATTTCTGATTAGTGATGCCTACAAAACATAGTGCTCGACATTCACATTGCCATTGTGTGAAAGTTCATTGTGCGCAACTCGTTGTGTCGACCTCTACACATCAATCTTTTGTACAATGATTAATTTCTATAATGCTATTATATAATTACAAGGAAAAACATAAAGGGATGTATAATCCTAATGCTTGTAATGATTAACCATTAATACATATTAATTATATTAACTATAATCATTAACTATATTCTTTTGTTATAATAATAATAGACTATGAATTTGGTAGAAGCAATGAACTAAATGAATTTATAAGCATAATCAGGGCCACTGTAAAATAGTGTTAATACAATGCATAGCAAGCATGTGATGAGACAAAAGTGTGGGTGAAATGCAGACCCCACTTAATGAGATGTAGAGACAAGTAGATACACATCATTTATGACTAAAGTATTAGCAACAATCGTATAAGTCCACCTATTTTCTCGGTGGTATTGTAATTATTTAATATTAAAGAACAAAGTGTGGTGATTCACACATTGAAAGCTTCGTTTGCACAATGGACTTTCTCTACACTTCCAAACATATGCTAATTTGAAACATTATTTATAATTGAAATTTACTTAAATAACAATAGTATACAGTATTTACAACTAAAATATTATCAATGATATGTGCATAAACGATTCTATCATTCACACAATGAAAAATTGAAAGCTTCTTTTGCTACAAACAAAGCTTCTAATCAATGAAATGTAGTTTTGTACGCAACTTTGTGTGCACTTGCACAAATTTTACTCACTTGACTACTCATATGCATTATCTATAACTAAAGTATTAACAATACTATTAGTAATAAAAGTGTTTAGTTCAAAGTTCGTACATCTGAATAAAAAACATTTTTTCACAAAAGCATAAATAAATAGATATTCGAAACATTATTTACAATAAAAATATTATCAATAATATGAACATAAACAATGTTCTTGTCCCCAAAAATTTTACTTAATTGAGTGGTAATATGCATTATTTATAAATAAAATATTAGCAATAGTATTAGCACTTAGTGCAAAGTGTAGACATTCAAGCACTTCCACACAAGGAGATGTTCAAAATATACAAAATATTAGCAATAACTTCATACATGTTAACCATTTACTAAAATATCTATTTGCTGTGGTGGGGTCTCCACATATAGCGTGTACAAAAAGAGTTGTGCGAACCAAGCAGTGTGAAATTATGGACCTCTCCACACAATAGAGTTGAATCTTTGTAGTTGTCGTTGTGTAGAGCAAACAATACGGAACAAGCATGGGTTGAGACAAATTTTTTGATGAAATATAGATTTCTCCACACAAATATGAAAAAATATTTGAAAATACGAAGATAAGCAAATACGCTTAAAATATTATTGGCGAAGATATCGTTGTGCGGACCAAGCAATGAATGCAGATCTATTAGCACAATAGAGTTATGTATCGAGATAAATCATTAATAATATCATATATGCCAACTACTTACTAAAATATTAACAATAAAAGCCTTTATTGGATAAAATGCGGACCTCTTCGCACAATAGAGTTAAGTGTCGACATATAGTCGTCGTAATACAAAAAGCTATTGGGAAATATGAATATCACTAATAATTAGATTTCTTCCACTTTGCGAAAATCTCTATGTAAAAGAATCATTTAAATAGCGTTAGAGGTAGAGACTATGGAACATCACAGCTATTCTCCTTGTTTTCGTATTATTTAGAAGAGATTCATAAGTAATTAAAGAATTTAAATTTTTTAAGGAATAAATTTTGTTATTATTTAAATTTATATCATGTATTTATTCCTTCATATTAACTCATAATTTTTTTTTCACTGCTAACAAATAATTTTTTTTTTTTTTTTTCTATTTACATTAATAATTCATGAACATAAATAAATAATAAAAAACAACAATTTTTCCAATTTTATTAATAACACATAAATATAAATAAATATTCATTACTTTTCTTATTACAAATTAATTAATAAATATTTCTTTTTCTATCTCCAATAACAAAAGTTATTTATTTTTACTAATATCATCATGAGATAAAGCTATATATATAAATTTTTTAATATAAATATTTTTGAATAATTTAATAATAATTTCATAAAAAAATAAAAAGAAATATTTTCCTAAATAATGTGTTAATCCCCGCAAGGAGAATGAGTTCCATTTTTCTTAGTTTTTTTGAAACTTTAGTAGTTACCTTATTTATTAAAATATATAAACAAAAATAAGTTCTTAACTAAATTTTTCTTTTTTTAAGTCTTAAAAATTAGCTTTTTTTAAAATTTGAAGAAAACACATACTTAACTAATTAAAAATGAAAAAAAAAACAAAAAGTCAAAAACTATTTCAAAAAGTTCAATATTCCTCCTTTTATCATTGTTGATGTTACAATTATACGATCATAAACTTTGAAAATCATGTAATCCTATTCTTATATATAAAATCGACCATGTTATAGTTGGAGAAATTTTTAATAATTTATTTTTATTTTTTATTTTTTTCACTTATTCCGATTAATAAATAAAAAATGTGTAATAACATTTGTTATCTTATCAAATAATTTTTTCCAGAGTAATTTGGTAGAAATTTTTAAAAATTCAAGTTTCAAAATATTTTTTTAAATATTGAATTTATTCATATATTTCCAATAAAAAATTACAATCTTACTTCAAATTAGTTATTTCTGTTGCTAAATTTTTTACTATTTTATGTACACTAGACCATTTTAAATTATAGTCTAAGCCATTAAAAAATTATATATATATATATATATAGAAAGGAAATCCCCTTTGAAGAAGCTTTATATACATCATAGAACAATTATATTACATCGAAGTACAATCCGTACATATGTTGCCGACAGCAACCCAACAATGCTTTGCGAAACGCAACTCAACATGTATACATGTTTCGCAAGCGGGTGGGGAAGGTAATATTGCACCATCCAAACCACCCGAGACAACAATGTGGTACTATGTAAATATTAAATATTATATTTATAATCTTGCACCTCGTGAGATGAGTAAATAGTGGACTTCTTTTAAACATCAATGCTGAAGACGATGAAATGGAAATGGATGATGAAATCTTAACGGAGGGTCTAAGATAATAGGATGGATGTTGTCAACGGTCAATTTCTATTAAAACGAGTCATCATATTTCCCGCTCATTCTTCATCCGTCACTGTCCCAGAAAACGTCTTTAAATTATTTCGTAACACTTTTTGGTATTGTCTCAAGCTTGCTTTCTTTCCATATGCATAAATTGTGCAACTAAACTTTCATTTTCTAAACATGATCTTGAAGTGCATAAATTGTACAGCTAAACTTTTATTTATTAAATATGATTTAGAAAATGTTATAGGTTGAATGCTTTATCTTGCCTCAATATAATTTTGAATTTTCTACTGCACCATATCATTATGTTCAAAGTTTTATTTTGTTGGATAAGATTTAGAGATCTAAGTAACGTCTCTATATTCCATATGAATTATTGTACAATTATTTTAATGTTATTGTATTTTATTCATGTTAATTTAGATTTGGTTTAAATTTTAGATTGATTTATTATCCGAAAGTTATTTTTTTTAATATATAAATAATATAATTAGTTTCTCAAAATTATATATATTTATATAATATTTTAAGTGTTTTTTCATGTTTTATAAATATCAATTGGAATAAAGGATATCATAATACAACATGTACATTTAATTCAAAGAAATTCTAAATTTTATTGGACTTGAACTCATAACCTTTTAATGATCTTTGTCTTATAATTTTCAAGTGGTCTTGAGTAATATGTGCACGCACCCTCTTAAGATTAGGCGGTTATAGGTTCATCTCTTTAATTAATGTTGATGATTTATCCTATTTACAATCTAGATCATAAGGAAGTATTTAGTGGCTTTTCTATGAGGTATTCTTTGGAAAAGCCCCTTCCACTCCTCTCCACATATATAGTCCAATAAGTTCCCCTTCCACTTCTCTCCACATATATAGTCGAATAAGTTAGTTCAGTTCGTTGTTATTAATGTTGTTGAAAATTTAACCAGTTTCAAGTCAATAAATGGTCAATTTTAATCCTCTTATGTCAAATGCACTCACCAATACTAATGTGTTTATCAGGATGCTTTTATAATAATTATAAAATGCAATAAAAATAAAAATACTTCATGATAATATAATTCTAACTTGAGATAAAGTCAATAAATACATTGACACTTATTTGCATGCCATCAAAAAAATAAAACAATTAGAACGTTCATGCATAATATCTATAATAGTGGAATAAATAAATAAATTCTCACTATTACTATTTTTAAAAATCCACAATAATAAGGCATTAAACCCTTTACATGTTAAGAGGATATGACTCTTGCCTCATATGTCATTTAGTAGAAATGTCGTGAACCTGATAAGATACTATGATTAAAAACCCAAAATTTTTGTCCAAAACATCTTCCACTAAACTTCACAATAAAGTTGAAAATATATGAAACATAAATAGAGAATTAGGTCATGGTGGAGGATCATCCTCCTCTGTGTTCTTCCACCTACGTTGTTTCTTATTGGCCCAAGACAAGTTGCTTACATTTTAACATGTGAAAATAATTTTCATCAGAGTGAATATCAATTGTTGGCACTTGCTATAATAAATTTCAAAAAAATACTCTTACCAACTAAATAACAAGTTTGAAATCACTAAACACTTTCAACCTAGAAACAATTTTCTATCCAGCCATCTTCAACAACTTCAGCAAAGTATGTATTTCAACATAGTTGTTGGTTCTCCTATTTTGATCTCTTTAAAAGTGTAGTAGCATCTCTAAGTAATATGTAGCGCATCCCTTGCACCACAAAATGCAAGGTTTCCTTGGCTTTTACTATTAAAGAAACCCAATTCTTACTTTTTTCTATCATATGGAGTTATGGCACAATTTTTATCTTTTGTTTTGTGTATATTTTTAGATCTTCACATATGTACTTAACTTTTTGGTAAATATTCAAAAGTGAAAAGGATTGTCTTGGAATAAGATTGTGTTTTTGGTAATCTATATTCTCAAGAAACTATGTAAGAAAGGGTTTTGTTAACCATTGCTTTAGGCCTTCCATCCAATATGGACTCTCCCATTTTTAACATCTCATGTTAAAAAAAGACATTATTTTGATACCTTAATGGGAAAAGGATAGTCCATTAACAAATGGTTTATATTCACTTTTTCAGTTCTACAAATCATATATTGAACTTAATCCATACAAAGTTTTTTTTGGAATATATCCCAAGTCAATTTTATTATTTAGAGCTAACCACCATAATATTTTTCTTTTTAAATAAGCTTTGTCTCTTAAGGGTTTCTACCATAGTCTATTACATGGTCCTCCATCTAGAACTTGGCCATGTATCAAAGGCTTGTAGTGTAGGGTTCCATGTCTAGACTAAGGTATCTTCCTCCCATAAATAAATCAAAGTTAATATAAACCATTCATTGAAAGCATTCCATTGTTCACATTCATGTCCATTTAAGCCCAATAAATTAACTTCCATGCACCCATATTACCATAATATTTTTGCTTCAGATTGTAACATTTTCTATTTACATAATTCCATACTGTTAGAGCTTCTAAATTATCCATTCAATCAACTTGAATTTCTAATCCCTTCCAACCTAGGGATCAATCATTCTCATAGTTTTTCCACCGTAACAAGTTTCATATTAGAGGAAATGATACTGCAAAATCATTATTTTTTATTGATAAAAGCGTAAAATATATATATCTTAGATACCTAATAAAATATTCTATGGATAAGGAGTCAACATAATGATATAAATTTTGACAACCTCCATAATATCACTCTTTCTAAGGAATTTCGAAAGAAGTTATTTTCTTTTAAACCATTATGTCCCACAAATTTAGGCTTTGCTAATCGCTACCACTTCTAACCAAAGGGATGTCATTATCCTATTTTCCTTTTCATAAGATGATGAAGCATTTTCTTTAAATATTTTCTAATATCTCTCTTTCTCTCTCTCTCTCTCTCACTCATACATATACAAGTGAGCGCGGGCACACAAGCACGCATGCATCCACCCACCCACACACCCACACATGAGCGAGCACACACACACACAGAAACACACACACACACATGCACATACACATGCACACACACATGCACACACATATGCTAATGAGTGCTAATAGACCAATGTAGTGTTGAGAAATTATTTGATAAATATAAAATTTCCATTCATTGAGAGCCATTAAATGCATCATTTGGATGTAAGGTTTTCCACTTTATTATACAACTAGTCCCGATCCTTGGCTCCATAATTACTTTCTTTCACTACAAAGGTAAGGTACATTAATCCCTTATTAAATTCCAGCACTTGGATGGGAAATACCTAATGATCCAGGTGGATCTTTAAAAAATTACCAGTGGCATGGTAAGAAGACTCAAAACTCAAAGTGGAAGAATGTAGGTAAACTTAGCATCAGATCGAAGTGATCGTCATCTTCATTCTAACGATGTAAACGACACTCAAATCTGAGTTCATATGAAAAAGTTAAAGCAAGTCAAAGATAAAGTTTGACTTGGACAGGCGGCAGGAGGAAGTGATGTGGCAAAACTCTCATCAAAGGGGGAAGCACCAAGTGGGAGGCTACCATTAGTCTCACATATTGCAGATCGTAGAAGGAAGAGGTTGCGGCTTAAGAAAATTAGCCCCAACACTACCGAGTTGCGATTTGCAATATCGCAATCACAGATCAGAGGCGATCAAAGTTAAAGAATCAGCCCCAGAGCGAGCTAGGTTGCGATGCAATACATCCTGATCACAGATTGCAAGGAGGGAAGAGTTGAGGAGACGACGCCGGTAGAGTGAGGTTGCGATTTTATATATCGCAAGCGTAGTTCACAATGGGGAGTAGTTGTATGGAGTACCAACCTCGGTTCCTGCCAATTTCGATTTGCGATGAGGCTTCGAGACCCGATATATTATGTACTGTGTTAATAACCCATTGGGTCCACTGTTATTGTAGGGTGCTTGTTGTAAAGGCTTGGGTTTGTACGCTGATGGGAAACAAAAATATTAAAATTCGTCGAGTAAAATGTGCGGTTAAAGAACTTTTTGCCATGTTTGAAAGGTTTGTTGCCACGTACTATGTAGGACCCGAGATTCTCTGCCTAAAACAAACCGTCCTGCTAATACTTGTCATCTGTTTGGAACTTCCCGGGAATTGAGGAGTTAGCCACCAAGTATATATATTGGAATATCAACACAAGAAAAGGGGGAAACTGGCATAGTTCACAAACCATTGAACAATGGTAACCTGACCTGGTAGTAGGCCAGAACCTCGCTCTGAGTAGCAAGGAGGTTCTGAGAGGGTGTAGAAGTTTTATTTCTCTAAACTGGGTGTTCGAATAGGTGATTCTGCATATTTTTTCACTAGGATTTTAGTGGTACTGTCTGTTTCTGAAGCTGGGCTCTCCATTATTCATCCATCTTCCATATTGGAGGTATAAGGATTGTAAATGATTGTTTCCTGTACTTTTATCTCTTTTTATGCCACTTAATGAAAGAAGGCCTCCCCACTATTGAGCAGGGCCCAGAGACGTATTCCAAATTGGATTAACTCCATAATAAAATATTTGTGTCATGGTTTCATGCTTATTTTTTTATTTGCGCATTGTTTTATGTGCTTTTAAGTTCCATGGTTAATAAGCTCTGTTACATGTAATTATGATGGATATATAAGTAAAAGATCCTGGATCAAGTTTGGTATCAGATCAAGTCTTTGTTGATCTGATAACAAATATTTTATTTCATAAGATAACAAATATTATTACACATTTTTTATTTATTAATCCGAAATATTGACTCTACAACATGTTTTAGATGCCCTACCTATTTAATAGACCATCTCCAAAGAAAAGTAGACCATCAACAAAAGGAAGTGTGGAATGTAATGACCCCAACCGATTGGCAATACTTTGAATCTCCCATTCCATTTGAAGGCTTTGATGGGCCTAATCAACTTTTGAATTATCAATACAAATATGAAGGGATATATACCATAATTATGTCAAACCTTTGATAAGTTTAGAAAATATTAAAACCAATTCCACATATATATAGGTGGTAAGATTAAGAAATTTATATTAACTTTTGAGAAAAAGGTTACGTGACTTTTTATTCTTTTCTATTGGTCTACCAATTTGGAAACCAAACCAGTAGTAAAGATTCAAAATTTTAACATTTCTTATCACTGGGGAAACTAGTTTTTCACTTAAACTTTGAAGACAATTAAACAAATTACATTTCCTGTAATTAACCATCATAGAAAAAACATAGGAAATACTGAAATTGTAAACCAAAATATAAAATAGAGAGATAGTTTTCTTAATCATGTCATGTTGTGGGAGAGTTCACCTAGATTAGCGGGAGTGAGTCAATATTGTCATAGAAAAGGGGATAAAATGACGTCTGCTTTCTTTTTGTTTATGAAAAGGACTTTCCCATCTAGCCTCTCAATTTTCTCTAGCATTTTTTCCATGAAAACCAATATCTCCTGCTGTGTGTTAGATATTTCAACGAATACTATGCCAAAGAATGTTTTGATGCGCCAATAAATATTTACCACTTGTATGTAAGAAGTTTTCTGAGATAGGTATAGGTGCCTATTTCAGGAAGCTAGTTTCTAGTCTTCCTTTCAATGTGTTGATTAGGGATGAACTTACATTCATGACAAACTTCTTCCTCTACTTATGCAATTGTGCATATGAATACTTCAAGAATTACATCAATGTAATGATCCATTGCTCATCTTGTAGCACTTTGGGCTTGAGTTTGCAAGGAGGGTGGTGGAGGGGACTTTTGGTCCACTGAAGAGCTTGTTATTCTCCTTCTACCATATCTACGGCTAGAGGGTAATCTTTATCTATCCATTAGACAGTAGGAAATGAGTCATGAGGTAGAGTTAAGGAAAGTGTAATTCATAGAAAAAATGAAGAGGAAAGGAAAAGTAGATACCTAGGAGAGCCAAAGAGAATTAGAGGGAAGACAATGAGTAGAAAGGATGAGGGATGGGAAAACTAGAGAGGGGAGAGGAGGCATAGAGGTATGACTAGGAAAGGGAAGAAAAGTAGAAGAGGAAGCATGGTAGAGACTTAGAAAAGGGGTAAGGGAAATAGAAGAAGAAGAAAACTTGTGAATGCTAACAATATTAGGGACTAGCATAATAACCAAACTCCAAAGATACAAAACTTGAAATTTACAACTAAAAATGAAAAATTCACTGTGATTCCAATGAATATCAGGGTTACCTTAAGACCAGAACTTCGATTTATTGCCCATCCAAGCCTCTCTTTAGCAGAATTGAAGCCACATAACACTACTGAAATTCCACAAACTTGAAATTTCTCATTACTAAGGAAATTAATTCCAAATAAAGCTCTCCAGGTTGGTCTTCTAGAGCACAACTTCCACCAAAACCAAATAACTAGGACCTTCCAAAAACAAATCCATGAAAAGAAATAAAAAAGCAGAAGGAACATGCCATAATGAATTATATTTCTAACAAATAACCTCTCATGCCATAGCTTCCACTAGTCATAAACCCAATTTGGACTATGATCTCCCTTCCTAAGCATTTTCCTCCACTTTTTCCCATAATTCCTATAACCTATGCTAGATTCCCATTTCATTTTACTTAGAGTAGGATTGCATGTTGTAGAAATTTCACCTGTAGAACAAACTGATATATGCAATGTCCTAAAGCATAATACTTGTTCTACTTCTATAAAACATTAAGCGGAAGCATAATCGAATTCATGAGCAACATCAAGTAGAAACATGCATAACTGATCAAGAGAAATAATTACACATAACACAATATATATCCAGGGGAAAGCACCAACATAAAACCCCAACCATGTATTATCAATCAAGTGGAAATCCTCTTCAACATACAAAAAGAATCAGCTTGATAGCTATCCTTCTCTCTCTGTACTCTGATGATCTTCAATCAGAAGATGAAAATCATGGACTACCTAGGCCTCAATATATAGGCCACAAGTCCTTCAATATCCTAGAATAGATCCTTCTCCATGCAAGGAATACTTACTAGAAATATCCTAGCATATGATAGTACATTTTCCCTCATCTGATCTCAACTAGGTCTCTGATAGAACTGACATGCAACAATTATCCATGAGTGAATCCTTAGTTATCTAAAATAATAGTTGTCACATGCATGCAAGAATTAACAAAATATATTTTATTATTTTAACAACTTGTTAAAATAATCTAACTGGACTTGACTAGTTAGAACTAAGTCAACTGATTATAACTCATAATTAAAACTAATCCTTATCTCTTTAACTGATGGATAAATTCATCAATTAATAGATAAACTGTTGCATGTCCTCACAGAGACTTCAAGTTTGTTTTTCCTTAACTAATTAACTCATGGAGATTAATTAATTAATATTTTAAACTGCTGTCAAGACCAAATTCGTTTTTACTTCTTATAGATAGACTAGGGACTGCTATAAATAGGAAGGGACCCAGAAATGCTATTTTTAGAAATTTCTATTTTTAGTAGTTTCACCTTTCACTCAATGTGGCCAATGACCTCACTGGCCAAACTACTATTTTTAGACATGCTATTTTTAGCAGGTCTATTTTTAGCACATTCTATTTAACATTTCTTGTTGCACATTTTTCAACACTCCCTCTCAACAAGAAAGGCTTCCTCTCGAACCCAATCCTATAACTCTGGAATGTTCTGCATGCAACACATCTACTCGATCCACTTGCTCCAACAACACTTGGAACAAAAACACTCCCAATTGACAACTCTGTTGGGCTAGGAACATACTCTGATGTTGAAGCTCTAACTACTGCTGACAAGTGCTCCCTCTCTGACATTTGCGCTACTGCAACATCTCCATGCATCCATCACCATTACACACCTCTCTGTGCCACCTAGCACTGTGCAAAACACTTGTGCCTCTCACATTGTTACAGCCTACTAGCTATGCGCTGTCCTAGGATTCCCTGCATTGTCACTCTCTCTACCGCTCCATCCGCATCTGTCTCTACCCAATTAGTCAGTTCCTGCTACTCCACATCGGGGCTCCTGTAGCAAGGTCTCATCCAAGAGGATGGGTACCTCAAGGATCCTGCCCCTCTTCCTTGGGACAATCACTCTATATCGCCCCACCTCCTACCTAGAGGTATGGATGCATGTGATCCCTCAACCCACCTGGCTTGAATTTTCCCCCTATTGGAGGTCTCTGCATGAGTAGAAGTCTCTACTCGATCTCCACTCAGCTTCCCCTATTGTGGCTGCTCCACAACCTCCTGAAGCTGCTGCACCAACCGTGGCTCTTCCACAATCGTCTGAGACTTCTTCTGGTGCTGCATGTTGAGAGGTAATATACCCTCCCTCTCAACCACCAAGTCTCTAACCTTTACCTTGCTCCTCAAGGCTTTGCATGCATCTTGTACCTCAAGTGCATATAGGTTCTTGGCTAGCACACCAATCTATTTCCACTTTCCCACCGTCACGAACTTTTCTAGAAAATGAGTTGATTTTAAATC